>BGPR01000929.1:129393-195688 GCA_013235015.1 Araneus ventricosus
AGTTCCCAATATTGAACAACGTAGTTCCCAATATTGAACAACGTAGTTCCCAATATTGTACAATGTAGTTCCCAATATTGTTTCACGCATTTTCCCAATTCTATTTGTATTTAATTCACACTTTTTTTACCTTCTGTTGCTACCACTATGTTAAAAAAATACTATTTCCTACACAAAATTTACTTTTGGTTAAACTTGTTTACCTACCTTTCAAATTATTCTACTGCAGAATTGCTAAAATCTGAAACATCACACAAAAGTAGTACAACTCCAAATTGTTCTTCGAGTGTGATCATGTAGGTAGTGACATAGAATTGCAAACTATTTTAGAAATATACTCAAATAAGAAAATGTTTATTTGATCAAAGCTTCGTTTAATGATTATTGTATTTTACTCTCATTATCATTGCTTAAGGCCTTTAAATCATTTTTTAAAAAGATCTACCAGAAACTGCTCCTATCTTAAAACTTTCAGAGAAACTGCAAACCCTAATTAAGTATGTGTTGGGTAATAGGGTAGATGCTCCAGTTTTGACCACATTAAGAGAAAATTTGAAATGGAAATTTCACAGTGGATAACTGTTTAAAGCACATTAAATCATACTTATACTATTCTTTAGCAAATTTTATTGTCTTTCTGCTAGTTATAAAATTTTTCTGAAGAATATTTTAGATTTAGATTTATGAATTTTTCAATGAAATAACCCAATTTGCACCAGTTTTGGCCACCTCTATGCACCAGTTTTGACCACACTAATATTATATTTTTAACAGACATTTTAATGAATTTTAATTAAAAATAAATAATTTTTATGCAATATATATTTTAGTACATTATTTTCTATTATTTTAAATGTGATTTTTTTGATGAATATATAAAGATATGTAATAAAATTTACCTAAGCTGATTTTAGCTGTAGATTTTAGTTTTTTTTTTTTAAAGAAACAGGAATGCAGAAAACAATAATTTAATTTGGTTGATGAAATACAAACTATATATACTCGCATATTTTTTTGGATAAAATATGAAACAAAAAATGGGGAGAGGCATTGCACAAGCATAGTTTTTTAAAAAATCTTACAAATCAAGAATTTGCAGTATTATACTCATTAACAGTATCCACAAATATGTATTTTTATAATTTTTAATTGCAACATTAATCCAATTCATGAGAATCATTTTTAAAATTAGAGCAATCCATGCATATAAAAGAATATTCCTCATCACTCGAGTCAGGTTCCTCAAATTGAAATTTTCTAACATAAATGTGAGGTAAACATTCAAAATAGAGATGTTTTTGACATTCCATTTTGAATGGCCTTAACTGCATTAGCAACTTTAGATGGTGAGTTGTTTTTTTTTTATGAAATGCTACCTGCCTTCTTATTTTTAATTGGAGCCATTACTATGTAAAATGAAAACAAACAAAACTAAATCGGTTACTTTTATTTTAGAAACAAAGCTATATTAGTTACTTTTCATTTTAGGAACAAAACTAAATCAGTTGCTTTTATTTTAGAAATAAAATTAAGTTAGTTGCTTTCATTTTAGAAACAAAACTAAATTAGTTTATTTTATTTCATCCAGATATTCTTAAATTTATGTAATGGCTAAAAACAGAATAATGAAGTTATGTGGCCAAAACTAGAACATGTAGTGTTCCACTTTTGAAATAGTAAAATTGAAAATAGTAAAATAAGGATTGTTTAAAGTATTGCAATGCTTCTTATTAGTTAATTTGAAATTACTAGTTAATTATTGTAAAAACAGATCCAATGTGGCCAAAATTGGAGCATCTACCCTATATAATAAATACATATGCAGAAATTTAATATGTAAATATAAAAGAATGAATTATTGAAAGAACTTACATAAATTCTGATTACAGTGGAATGCACTCTGTTTCATCACAGACTGAGACTTTTACCGATGTTTCGGACAGGATGAATAAGCTAAAAGATGAGCTTAAAGAATTACAAGATTCCCTTGGGAAAAAGGCCTTCATCCCAGAGAATATATCGAATGACACTCAGATGAAGGCACTAACAGGTTTCACAAAAGAAAGGTTTTCTTGCGTTTATTCTTTTTGAATGTTGAAGAGGACCTTCAAACGGGAAATTTCTGTAAGCGACCTGTTGATATTTTTTCCTGTTTCTTGTAAAATTAAGAACTGGAATTTCAAATGAATTTTTATCTGTTTTGTTTGAAATTTCTGATTCGACAGTTTCAAGATATTTTGCTTTCGTAACGACAGTTCTTTACGAAAAGCTTAAACTGTTACATATATTTCCCTCGAAATCAAAAGTTTTCGAGTCAATGCCAAGGCAGTTCTATTCTGAAAACAGAGACTGTACAGCATTGTTGACTGTACTGAGTTTCCAATACAGAAACCTAACAGTCCAGCAGAACAGCAAGTGACCTTCAGTTTCTACAAAAACACAAATACTTTAAAAGGTATGATAGGCATTATGCCGTCAGGGACCATCAGCTTCATTTCACCGTTATATTGTGGTAGTATATCGGATAAGGAGCTCTTTATTAAAAGCCAACTGATGGATCTGTTAGAACCAAATGACGTTGTGATGGCAGATAAAGGTTTTCAGATTGAACAAGAGTTGCAAAAAATAAGTTGTAAATTGAAATGCCCTAAATTTTTAAAGGATTGTATACAGTTTGATGCATCTGATAGAATTGAAAACTGCAAGATATCAAATGTACGAGTAACAGTAGAAAGGGCTATATCCCGAATTAAAATATACAAATATTTTGAGGGACCTATCCCTGTGGCGGCGCTAGCGTCAAGCCACTCATTTATTATTGAAATGTAAAATGCATCTTTTGTATCTGGCAACATTGTTATAATTCCAGATTGCATCCGCGCGATGCGATGTTGTTCGCATAAGCTTTCGTCATGTAAATAAGTAGTGTAAATAATGTAAATTAAATGTATATAATTTAAATCATCGTTTTATTGCAACCATACACCCAGCACTCTATCTAAACGCCAAATTGGTGACCTCGGAGTTGAATATTAATCTTCTGAGAACGCGTAAGTCATGAAAGAATCCAGTGATTCATCGGACGGCAAGGCCGTTTCGCATTCCGAAGTTTCTCTTATTGCTGTGAAAGTGCCTCCGTTTTGGAGAGAAAACCCGGCAATATGGTTTTCGCAATTGGAATCACAATTTATCACCAGTGGGATTGTGCAGGATTCTACAAAGTATCACACTGTCGTCGCTTCGGTCGAAACCGAAATTCTTTCGCAGGTTAGTGATATTATTACTTCTCCAAATGATGATATGTACAAAACGTTAAAGGAACGTTTGATAAATATTTTCTCTGATTTTGAGGAGCGTCGACTTAAAAAATTGTTGCAAGATGTAAAATTGGGTGATAAACGCCCGTCTATGCTCTTACGTCAGATGCAGGATTTGGCGGGAAACCGCGTTGGCGATGAACTGCTTCGATCTTTATGGTTGCAACGCTTGCCCACACAGATGCAAGTAATTTTAACTACTTCTAGTGATGATCTTAATAAATTATCTATCATGGCGGATAAAATTGCAGACGTAACGTCTGGTGGTGAAATATGCTCTAATCATGTGAAAACGAAAGTACCGGAAACGACCACTCCTAATGACTGCATTTCAAATTTACAAGCCCAAATAAGTGAACTTGCACTGAAAATTGATAGAATGTCGCAGTTTCGGAGATCCAGAAGCATGAGTCGGCGAAATAATTATCGCGCGCGTTCTGCTAGTCGTAAGGATCAGATGTGCTGGTACCACTTCCGTTTTCGCGAAAAGCTAAAAAGTGTGTCCCACCTTGTAGTTACAAGCAGGAAAACTAGAGGGACAGACTTTGATGGCGGCTGACGTTAAAGGCCGTCTAGTAATTCATGATAGACCATCGGGTCTTAACTTCCTAGTGGATACAGGTGCTGATATTTCTGTCGTACCTCCTTCATCCGCAGAACGCTGCAAACCAAAATCTTTGTTAAATTTGCTAGCAGCAAACGGCACAAAAATAAATACGTATGGAACTCGAAACCTGTCTCTTAATATTGGTTTAAGAAGAATTTTTCCTTGGTCTTTTATTATAGCTGATGTTTCTCGACCTATTTTAGGCGCTGATTTCTTAACATATTACGGAATAATTATTGATTTGAAATCTAAATCTCTTAAAGATCAACAAACCACCCTAACTTCTACTGGTAAAATTTCTACCGATAATACCCCATCTATAACTGCTTTAAATTTTAACGATTTAATTCGGGAATACAATGATATTTTTGATGATGTTGAGAGATCTCCTATTAAAGTTCAATCTCATAATGTTACTCATGTAATTCAAGCAAAAGGTCCTCCTGTGGGTGCTAAGGCACGACGTTTAGCTCCCGATAAACTAATAGCAGCCAAACAGGAATTTCAAAATTTAATCCATAAAGGAATCTGTAGTCCTTCTACCAGTTGTTGGGCAAGTCCTTTAGTAATGGTAAAGAAATCTGATGGTTCGTGGAGGCCATGCGGAGACTACAGAGCTCTAAACGCGCAGACCATTCCAGATAAATATCCTATTAGGCATATCCATGATTTCACCTCATATTTGCACGGAAAAACTGTTTTCACAACCCTTGATCTCAAGCGGGCTTACCATCAAGTACCAATGCATGAAGAAGATAAGCAAAAAACTGCTATAATAACCCCTTTTGGTTTATTTCAATTTAATTTCATGACTTTTGGTTTACGGAATGCTGCTCAAACAATGCAGCGCTTGATGGATAATGCACTTCAGGGGCTTGACTTTTGTTTTGTTTACATTGATGATCTTTTAATTGCTTCTTCCTCATTGGAGGAACATTTAGATCATTTGAAACAAGTTTTTGACAGACTACGAAAATTTGGTTTGGTTTTAAATCGCGATAAATGTGTTTTCGCTGTGGAAAATTTATCATTTCTTGGCCATAAGATAGATAAATATGGTATTACCCCATTACCCGAGAAAGTTGAGGCGAATTCAAATTTTCCCGGACCCAAAACAGTTCAAGATCTGCGACAGTTTTTAGGCATGCTAAATTTTTTCCGTCGGTTTTTGCCTCAGGCGGCTCAAAAACAATTACCTTTACAAAAAATGTTGAGGAAATGTATAAAACGCGATAAAACTCCACTTAATTGGACTGACGAATCTGACCAAGCTTTTCAAAATTGTATTAACGATCTTAAGGAAGCAACTCATCTGGCACAGCCTAACTCTAACGCAGTAATAATTCTAATGACGGATGCATCCGACAGAGCTATTGGTGGCTGTATGCAGCAACGCGAAGGCGATTCCTGGAAACCATTAGGTTTTTACTCCCGAAAACTCAGCACGGCAGAACAAAAGTACAGCGCATATGACCGGGAATTGCTAGCTATTTTTGCATCCATAAAATATTTTCGCTATTTGCTAGAAGGAACTAAATTTACTATTTTAACTGATCACATGCCAATCACTTATTCTTTTTTTCAAAAAATTGAGAAACTGTCGCCACGTCAAATAAATCATCTGAATTTCATTGCTCAATTTACTGTGGATATTAAACATAGTAGTGGAAAGGACAACGTGGTAGCCGATTCTCTTTCTCGCATCGAAAGTATTTCCACTTCCCCTCTGGCTTACGAAGATATTGCTCGTAGTCAACAAGACGACGAGGAGCTTGATCTTTTACTTAAGCAGCCTACTAGCTTGAGTTTGCAAAAATTGCAAGTTCCAAATACAGATGTGATGCTATATTGTGATATTTCCACTCAGGTCATCCGTCCCTACATTCCAAAAACGCATAGATATCAAGTGTTTCGCAACCTACATGATCTTGCTCACCCTGTTGTGCGTGCCACAGTTAGGCTCATATGTAGCCGTTTTGTTTGGCCTAAGATGAAGCAAGACATTGTTAATTTTACAAGATCTTGCATAGCTTGTCAGAAATCGAAAATCTTTCGCCATGTGCACTCACCGCTCGCTTGGAGTTAATATCAACATTGATCTTATAGGTCCTCTTCCATCATCACAAGGATTTTCCTATTGCCTTACAGCCATTGACAGGTTCTCCAGATGGCCTGAGGCTATGCCAGTTACTGATATCCGGGCGGAAACAGTGGCTCAAGCTCTGTATAGTGGCTGCATATCCCCCTTCGGAGTACCTCAGCGGATCTCCATGGACAGAGGTGCGCAATTTACGAGTGATGTATTTCACTCCCTGGCGAAAACCTTTGGAATACGTCTCTCACACACAGCCGCATACCATCCACAGGCAAACGGCGCAATTGAGAGATGGCACCGAACCTTGAAAGCAACCATCATGTGCCACACATCCGTTCATTGGGTGTCGGCATTGCCTGCTGTTCTGCTTGGTCTTCGCACCGTCTTCAAAGAAGATCTCCAGTGCTCCCCTGCTGAAATGGTGTATGGCGAAAATCTTTGCCTACCAAGTCAATTTTTCGTCCAACAGCAACCACAGGCTGCAGACAATGGTTTCATAAAGAAACTAAAAACCCATATTCAGCAGTTGCGAGCAACTCCAACATCTAACCATTCTGCAAAACCTACTTTTGTATACAGAGATCTCAGTGTGTGTTCCCATGTCTTTCTGCGTGTGGATGCTGTTCAACCTTCCTTGTCACAACCTTATACAGGACCTTATAAAGTTCTGTCACGAACAAATAAAAATTTCATCATCCTCAAGGATAACAAAAAAGTGACTGTGACTATTGATAGACTTAAGCCAGCTCACCTTTTTTTGGACAATGTTAATTCTTCTGAAAGGAAACTTGACTCTCCTGGAGTCGACACACCGTCTCCTACTCCTTCAGCAAAGGAGCCTGAAAAATAAGCTATGCCTTTGCCTGAAAAATCACCTATACTTACACGTACTGGCCGGCGAGTCCATTTCCCGGTTAAGTATCGAGATTTTGTGTCTTAAAAATTATAGATCCAATTTTTTTCCCAGGAAGGGGGATGGTGTGGCGGCGCTAGCGTCAAGCCACTCATTTATTATTGAAATGTAAAATGTATCTTTTGTATCTGGCAACATTGTTATTATTCCAGATTATATCCGCGCGATGCGATGTTGTTCGCATAAGCTTTCGTCATGTAAATAAGTAGTGTAAATAATGTAAATTAAATGTATATAATTTAAATCATCATTTTATTTCAACCGCGCACCCAGCACCCTATTTAAACGCCAAATCCCCTGTACAAGTTTACATAACATAAATTCTATTTTTTTATTACTTGCATGTTGTGTAACTTCCATAACGCTTTAATTAATGTTAAATAGTTGTTTGCAAAATTGAATACTTTTATTGATCCCAATGAAAATTTCTAACAATGATTTTTTTTTCTGGATGATGTCATTTGTACTTATTTTTTTGTTGGAGAGTTTCTATTAATTGTTATTGTAATTATGTTTAAAAGGTGCATTTAATTCTTAGATATTGCTATTTGATGATTAGTAGATTTGATTAATTTTTTTTTATGTTTTCTTATCATTTACATGTATGGGGGAAATAATTTTTTGATGTAGTGTGTTTTTTTAAAGTGTCCTCAGTTTAATTTTGCCTTATTCAGTTTTATATATGTTTGGTATTTAGTTAATTGATCTGAGTATTTTATTCGTATTATGCTTTATTATTCATTATTCGTATTTTACTTTTTTTTATTTCTCTGTTTGTATATTACAATTAGTAATTTCACAGTGTATTAATTTTATATGTAGTATTCTTTAGCAAAGTGTCCTCAGTTTTTCCCCCCTTATTACGATTTGTATTCTCGCATATCAATTTAACCGACAGGGAGTGATGATTCTGAGTTCGAGGTATGCTGTGGTGTTGAAGATATTTTAGACAAAAGATAGTTTAAAATTTAATAATGATATTTATTAATGATTTTATACATTATTTGATGATGTTTATACCTGACTTAATGTTGAATGGTATTTTAAATTCAGCTAATCTGTAATCAATTATGTAAATTTTATATGGTATTCATCCCATTAGTATCTGGGATATTTATTGCATTTCTTTTCAATGAACCTGATTTCAGAATCTTTATGTTCATTATACATGGCTAGAAAAATAATTTGCCATTGATTTACTTTTAGAGTTCTTTCAACCATCAACCACTTGCTCACATATTTTCAATTTTCACCTTTATAATAATTGTATGTATTGTATTTTTACACTTTGAAGTATTATGCCTTTTGTGATAAATGTAAATAAAAATTATAAAAGTTGAATCTTGTTTGTATTCTTTAATGATTTCTATATACAAATTATAATTCATACATTCAATTATTATTGACTTGCATTTTATATATATATTTGTAATAATCTCACTTAATTTTATTCCAAATTCTAATATTATATATTTTAAAATCTTAATGTATTCCAAAATCGCTTTTCTAAAACTCCAGTTTCGTTCTTTTCCCGCGCTGGAGGTATATTAAATCTCTCATTTTGGCATATTTATTTCTAAAGAATACTTAATCGCTTTCACGTGCCGACAGAAAATCATGACGGCGTCTCTTTGGCACCAGATTTTTTCCCTGAAACGCCTACGTAACTTATTAAAAAGCTCCAATATTCCCTTCACTTTGATCACGTGTCCATATGTTATTCCCTTATCCGAGAGAATACAGGGATTTTTCTGTGCACTCTCGCTTGTAACCTAAACAGAGATGCACGTGTCCATCACTCTCCTATAGATAATAAAAAGAAATTAGTTAATAACTCGGCCTGTGTTTATTTTCGACGACTACAATAGCGAAGACATTTCATATATATATATATATTTAAAAAAAAGCCTCTGTATCTAAAACTAGTATCTGGGAAATTTTCTGCATTTCTTTTGAATAAAGTTGATTTCAGAATCTTTATGTTCATTATAGATAGCTAGAAAAATAATTTACCATTGCTTTAGTTTTAGAGTTTTAATTATAATAATTCATTACATTGACATGTTGAAATAGATATATATGTATATGTGAGAGAAATGTTTAACATTGATTGGAAACAAGTAAAATAAATATGTTTTATGACAGGAAATATATATTTTTTATATTTATAATTTTTTTTTGTTGGTGACATCACAGCGTTACCAAGAGATCTGGCTTGCATTTTAAATATATAGATTTAAAAAAAACCTATGCTTCTTCTAAATTTTAAATTGTGGAAATAACTGATAGTATATATTGAGTAAAAAAAATTTACTAATTTCTATATAGTATCTTTTGATAAGAATACCTCATCCACTTTCCTCTCAGTATACTGTGAACATGAAATTCTTGATGCTAAGGAAAAAAACTAATATGCAGGGTAAAAAATCTAATTTTATTAATGATATTAAAAATCATAGTTAATTCTTATCTTACGCATACTTTATATATAAACTTGTATAAAAATATTAATAATTATCGAAAAAAACACATATTCTATAAAATTCAGCAATCAATAACATCTAAATAAAATTTTAAAAAAAACGTATGTAATTTTTTAAGAATACTGTGCCAAAATTGAGTGTCAAAATGAATTTTTTGAACAAAAAATTTTTCATCGTCTATTTCCCCTTTCTCGTTGTGAAAAACAAGAGCATACATTCCTTTAGGTTGGACACTGCTAGTTGACACTGTATTTGATAATAATATTTATGGTTTTTATTTAATGAAATTTTGCCATCAGTGTCAACTAAACAGAATCCCACTCTTTTTTGGCATAATTCTATTAGTGGTATATTCTTCGTGTTGAAAATACATTTTATTTCCAACAGCATGTAGTCGTCTCCTGACTTGATAAGACCATCTGGAGATGCAGCAATATACTGATAAAAAGGATGTATTACCAAGCCGGTTTTTCGAACTACACACTGTGGATTTCTTGCTATATACCACTGCCGTACATATTCTTCATTTTGTATGCCATATGCAACCGCTGGAATGAAAGAGATATCCATATCTTTTTTACGTCTGATGGAAGCTGCCAAATTTTCGAAGTCTTTCACCCTTGTCGCGATATCCTTGATGTTGCTTCCAGTCAGACGTATCTTCCTCCCATTTTGCCACTCCAAGCTCTTTTGCTCTACTGTTTTTTTTTTTTCTATTTCATGCAATTCGGAAAGGTCTTTACTGTAATGCATATTTATGAATAGCATTTTTCGCAGCGTTAGGTCATCTGGGAATTCATTGATGCCAATGTTGCTGCAAGCAACAGCTGGCAAAGGAATTGTTAATTTATACTTAGCCTCCACTGATTCCATGCAAGCATCAAAAATTGGGAGGCTAAAATCTTTTAAAGCTCCCCAGTTGAAATTTGTGTTTGAAGGGCCTTTATATGTTGAAGGTTTCCCAAACACTTCTTGGCATGGCAGTGGAACTGTCTTCACTGCTTTTGGCTGGTGCCATGTTTGTAATTTTGCAGTTGGTGCTGCATATAGCTTCTGCTTGCTGTAATCGGATATGGCATGCAAAAGAGTGAACACGTGCTTGCAATATGCAGGAACCGCCCCAACAGCGCATGTACATTGTGCTTGTAAAACCTGTAATTAATAAATGAAAGGTTTAAATTAGATGTAAAACAATAATGATTGAGATTAATGCATTAATTTTTGTATGTTTTACGCATAAAAATGCATTTTAATGCGAACAGTTCATACAAAGACAAAAGGCAAGATTTTTACTTTCTTTAAATTTTTGATTTGCTTCTTATGAAATTTTGTACAGTTATGGGCTACTAATGGTAATACACTATTTTAATATTTTCAAGACATTAATATTAATTAATGTCTTGAATGATTGATGGAATTAAAAATTGATTAATATTAATGAATCAATTTGTTTTAGTTGCATTTTCATTCCATATAATTGTTGATTTAGAAAAATCTAATTTAAGATTTCATAATATTTAAAATAATGAATTATGCAATATGTAAAAGACTGGAAAGTAGAAAATAATAAAAAATTAATTTTTCAAAAATATGCTTTTTTGATACCCTAAAAAGTTGGGATTTTTTTTTCTTTTTAGAACACAAAGTAAAAACTTTTTTTAGCCTTTAATATTTTCAATAATATCTAAATAATAAAGCTGAATTTACCCACCTTACAATCAGTCTGTACTTCTGAAACTGGCTGATACTTCACCCTTTTTTTCATTGCTGCTCGTACATCAGCTGTGATGGTAAATTTGCCGTCTTCAGGAATAACAAACCTCAAATCGCTGAGGAATTTGTCATTATACAATTCAAGGCCTTGTTTCATTCTCGTTACAACACTATTATTACCTGTCGAATTGGAAAAATTTTCGGCATATTCTAAAATATGCCAAAATATGCCTTCTAGACATAAAGGGTTTTCTAAAACACTCTTGTACATATTAATTAATTAATTCAGAAGTTATTAATAATAAATTAGAACTCAAACTAAATAAAAATGAAAAAGAATTCTTAAATAATTTCAGTAAAAATAGGTAAATGTATTAGGAATTCAAAAAACGATAGTGCAATGCAAATTATTCAAATTTAAAATACATGCTAAAACGCAATTAACAACAGTTAACAAAAAAATAGTTAAAAAACGAGGTTAACAATATTAATTAATTATCTAAAAAACATTAAGAACTAATGAAAACAACTTAATTAAATATGCCATTTAAGAAATAAAATTATATTACGGAAGAAAATCAGTCATTAATAAAATAAAAATTTTAAAAAAATCAATTAAATTTCTTAACAAATGCTAATCTGGGTCAAATCTGAAAGCAAACTTCTACTTCAACTTCTACTTACTTAACGTTACGGAGAGACTCTCAATAGATCCGCAGAAGGCTCTAATCGCCGCCATTTTTTATTTGACACGTGACCGTGAATTGACCCCATTACATATCTTAATAAATTCATCAAAAAAATCCGATTTAAAATAACGGAAAATTATGTACTAAAATACATCTATAATATAAAGCAGAAAATACATGTATCCGTCCGTCTGTCGGTCACAAGAACTCCTCCTAAACGGTGAAACGTAGCGACATGAAATTTACACACGACATTCTAGAGAACATTTCTAGGTCAACGGTGCTATTTTAAACTTTCAGAGTTAATTAGTTCTTAAGATATTTAATTAAACAACGAAAATTAGCCGCTGTTAAGCCTAATGCTTGGACGGTTTTTGCCAACAACTTCTCAAATATCTATTGCAAGAAAATAATTTTTAGTCCGCCTTAAAGAGCAGAAAATTAGCTTTTTAATGATATTAATTCCATTGGGATAAAGTGTTTTCTCTGATTGTTATTAACGTTTAAAAATATATTTTAACGCAATATTTAACAATATTTTATATTCTTATAATATTAGGTTCAGACCAATTTACTGTTTATCAAATGATCCATTCACGTGTTTCATTAACAGAGGCAGAAACGCACGTGCTACGTGATTAAGAAAATATTGCTTTTATTTGAACATTAACTCAAAGTCAATGTTCTTACTGCCGTTTTTATTTTTAAGCATATACAACTTTTACTATGCACGTGCAATAATCCAATGACGTTAGTTTGATTACAATGCGATTTTTCGAGTTTAATTTTAATCCTAATTAATGTGTAAAGTCATTGAATGTTTCTTAATTCCCGAACAACGGAAAATGCGGCGGCGAAAAATTGTTTTATTTAGTTTTCCGAAAATACTTAACCAGTTAGTGATTTTTCTTAAATTTCTTAAATTATTTACTTTATAAATACCCAAAGAAAGACAAAGATATTTTATTCTGAAAAAATGCATTAAAATTAGTCGTGGTACAAGCAAGCTAAAGAACAAAAATAAAAAACACGAGAATTGCATTTCATTCAACGAGCTGAGAAACGAAAGAACGAGACTCACAAAGAAAAACTGTTTATTTAGTTTAAAGAAAATACCTATTCAGTTTGCGATTTTTCTTAAACTTCTGATAATATTTTGTTTTTAAATGCCTAAAAGAAAGAAACAGGCATTTAATCTTTCAATGCGTAAAAAGCGGTCGCGGCAGAAGCAAGCCGAAGAGCAAAAATCGCATATCCGTGAATTGGACAGAATATATCGAGCTGATGGACGAGCGAATGAATCCTCTGAAGAAACTCAACAGCGACATTTTGACGACCGATTACGGGCAAGTGCAAGACGAAATAATGCGTCCTTTGAAGTTAAGAACCAGCGCCAAGCGACAGATCGCTTACGAACTTTAAACTCGAGAGCTACTGAAAGCAATGAGCAGCGAGAGCGAAGGATTCATTGCAATGCAGTTGGAAACCAGAATCGAATAGGGGCTGAAACTTTTGATTCTCGACGTAATAGACTCCAGCTAGAAAGAGTGAGACAAGGCACTTTGAGGGCAAGTAACTGGCTTTATTTGAAGGACGAAGCACTTCATTATGATCCTAATTTAGACTATCCCAATTTTCCACAGATAGTCATTCGTAGTATGTCGTCGAAGTGCACATTTTGCGGTGCTCTGAAATTTGAAGCCGAGGCGTCAGGATTATGCTGTTCCAATGGAAAGGTTTCTTTACCAGAACTCCCTCAATTACCAGAACCATTGAAGAGTTTGATGGAAGGGAATCATCCAAAATCGAAAGAGTTTCTGACCATGATCCGTAAATATAATAGCAGTTTTCAGATGACATCCTTTGGAACCTCATTGCCCAGGTTGGACTCTACAGGATTTATGCCAACTTTTCGAATTCAGGGTCAAGTATACCACAAGGTAGGGTTGGGTGATACTGCATCAACTTGATATTTTGTATCAGGTACGCGAAAGTATCAGGTACGCGAAAATGATACAGACCAAAAGTACCAGGTACTCGGTATCACTTCTCGTACTCGATTGATAACGACCTTGTTCGTTTTCGGTCCAGTGATACTGCATGAACTTGATAAAAAAATATCTACTTGAATCTGTTCCTCGTTGTGAATGCTTCGCGTTTTCGGTAGAGCTAATGATGATGCGTGCAGATGGCCTTGGTTTTGAAGTGCTAGACGGGTGCGTGGGGGAGAGGAAACGAAAATATTTGTTGTTATAGGCTGAGTGGATTGAAAGGCGAGGATTTCTAAGCAGTGTCACCCAGATCTATTATTTCTGCCTTGGCGACGACGCTATTAGGCTTGCTTTAGATTTTTGCCTTTCCTTGCAATGTTTTTAAAGTATACCAGATTGATGGGACTTTCTACGAATAAACAAATATATTTTGCTTTGAACATTTTTTTTATTTGAAGCAAATAAGTAACTCAAACAGAATTGTTGTTAGCAAAATGAATTGAACATAAAAATTAAACTTTAAACATGAATATTTTCAGAATATAACGATTTAAAAAAATCTACATAAAGAAAAAAATTTTATATTCTTTAAATTTAAATATACGATGAAATACTTAAAAACAAAAGTGATGAAAGTTACACTCTTGTTATCATAATTTTATGCTTTATGAAAGTCCTTTTTTCTAATAACGTTTTAAAAAATAAAGTACAAAATTAACCACCAAAGCTATAGATAACAAGAAATTTGGGTACATATAGAAATGCTAGTCTTTAAAGCTAATATCTATTAGTATATAGAGTTTTAATTCGCCCAATTTGAAATAAAAAACACGAAATTTCTTTTATATTAAGAAAGTAGGTTTATTAACAAAACAATAACTTTGAGAACATATGGATACAACTACGAATAAGTAGAGAGAGAAAAAAATAAAAAATAAATATTTATTGTTTAAAAAAACTATATATTTATATATATAACAGTCTTTCCATTTAATTTTTTAATTTCAACATTGATTGATTTTCATGACATTATATATATATATATATATGTTACTTTATCAGAGGATCGTCGTCATTGCAATTTGCAACAGATGGAAACTCATTAGCCATAGGGCGTATGGCATATGAACAGATGTCCAGGTGGGCATTGTAAAACAGTTAGATGCTTTCTTTGCAAATATTATTTTTTTAAGTTGGTTTCTGATGGCTTGTGCAAAGGCCGCGATGGCCTAGTTGGTAAGGTCTCGACTTAAGGGCCGGAGGGTTCCAGGTTCGAAATCCGATTCCACTGAAGACGTGTATTGGGCCTTTTGCATGTAAAATCACACTAGGGGCCAAACGTCATCCCGTTGGTGTGGTACGGAAGTCTGAAGAAGGGATGCCAGCTCAGGTGTCGTCCCCGTCATCTGACTGAGGTTCAAAATTACGATGTCCGTACCAATATAGACCTCGTGTTGCTTCAAAACGGAACGTTAATATAACTAAACTATTATGACTTGTAAATAAAATTATCAAGGCAAATACTACACACTGTAAGACGAACGTTTAAAGTGAAAAAGTTTCCCAGAACGGATTTCTTTCTTGTTTCTACTTTTTAACCCCTCCCAAAAAATACACTAAAACACAAAAACTAGAGCAACCCCTTCTAAATATTGTATTTAGGAGGGGCTGATTAGGGATGGGAAAAACCTATCGGTTAAAACCGAAAATCGCTTTATTTTTTCTTCGATTAGCCAGTTTTTCGGTAATTTTTGTCCTGCTTATAACCCGATTTTTTTAAACCCTCAAAACCCGGATTAAAAAAACGGCCAAATTAGTTTTAATAATGGGGTAAATTAAAGAATTCAGGTCACTACTAATCAGTGGCCGGTGGTTTTTAGAAAAAATCTGAATTAGTATTTTTACAATTAAAATAAATTTATTTAATGTAGTTAAATAATATATTAGCAACACTGTATTAAATAGTAAAGGTCATAGGCAAGGTTTCGCTTTTATGGTGACCGTTGAAATGTAATACTTTTAGTTCAATCGGTACAAATAATACACACCTCCTACACGCTGAAGTTTATTTGAGTTGATTGACCTATAACGTCCCGAGTTCTGTAACCTACCACAGGTTATTTGAGTATAAATGTCATTTTCATTAAATTGCTGAAGTCCCAGCCTATTCCACCATTAAAAATGCACAAAGAATTATTCCTGGTGCAGTCATTTAATAGGTGTCTGAAATATCGGATATTTAAATCCCTTCGATGAGACCACTAAGGAAATTTTGGGAGGCGTGTATATTACAGGAAGCTTCGTTATCCCCTTTAGTGGAAATCACCGAAAGAGCTTTAAAAAAATCTCAACCCTAAACATTGGTCCAGGTTAATTAGGAATTGAAATAACCAAAAATGGGTGTTTTGAAATAACCGCCATCTCTAACACTAATCGTTGCTAACATCTGAAATAAAGAAATTACATTGATCGAATAAAATAAAAGGACGCGGCTCGGAGCGAGCTTTTGAACGAAACAGCTTTATTAATAAATCCTTTCCTCCCTCTTTCCCCCCATCCGTCTAATAGCTGTCAAAACAGAAGCCATCTGGGCATCATCAGAAATACTTGTTCCGAAGACGCGAAGTCATCGCAACTTGAAAGACTCGTATCTGTACCCGATTGCCGAAGTTCCGTTTCAAAGGGGAATGGGACGGTTACTGGCTGTATCAGATACAAAAGTATCAAGTAAATGTATCGGGTACAAACGAGTATCAGTATCCACATGTATCTGATACGGCAAAAACGTGTATCAACCCAAGCCTACCACAAGGCCGGGTCGCTTATGTCGCTTCCCAATGAAGAAGCGAAGTTCCTCCAAATATACTTCCTTGGAAACGAAGGAGCTGAAGCGAAACGTCGCTGTACGTTGATTCCTGGGACTACCAAAAGTTTAATCGAATCTTTGCAAAAGATGTTGCACGAAAACAATCATTACGTTCAAAAATTTAAAATGGCGATAGAGGATAACCCAACCGAAGACCTACAGATCGTTATTAAGGCAGATAAGAAACCAATTGAAGGCCACGAACGTGTCTTTAACACACTGGCGCTAAATGAAGTTGCCATCATCATAGCAGGAAATGACTTTGAGAAACGTGACATTGTCTTGACAATGCCCAGCAACGAGTTGAAAAACATTTGCGAAACACACATTTCGTATGATGCCTTACAGTATCCGCTTATGTTTGCACGTGGTGAGGATGGATACACAATTAATATCAATCAAGTTGAGCCAGGAACATCAAATCAAATTAACAAGATGGTATCTGCAATGTCGTTCTACGCCTATCGTTTAATGGTACGATCGACAGAGAACCGTTTGTTGAACTACAGACAACTTTTGAATCAATATTTGGTTGATATGTATGCCAAAATTGAGGCGGAGCGATTATTATTCATCCGACTGAATCAAAAGAAGCTGCGTGTTGATGAATATATTCATTTGAAAGATGCAATTACAAATGATAGTGACCCAGCTAATCATGGAAAATTGGTAATTTTACCCTCAACGTTTACTGGTTGTCCACGAAATATGCACGAATATGCTCAAGATGCCATCACTTACGTTCGTCATGGAGGAAAGCCATCACTATTCATCACATACACTTTCAATCCAAATTGCAAAGAGATGACTCAAAATCTGACTAATGGCCAATCAAAAACTGATAGACATGATTTGGTTGCAAGGATCTTTCGGCAAAAGTTAATAAAATTCATGAATATGTTGGTGAAAGGTCAAGTTTTTGGTTCTGTTAAGTATTGGTTATACTCCATCGAATGGCAGAAACGTGGACTTCCGCATTCACATATTTTGATTTGGCTAACGAACACATTAAGACCAAACCAAATTGATGATATTATTTCTGCAGAAATTCCCAATCCTTCAACTGACAAAAACCTTTATGACATCGTGATTAAAAATATGGTGCATGGCCCATGCGGCGCTTTCAATAGTTTGTTACCATGCTTGAAAGAAGGGAATTGCAGTAAAATGTATCCGCGTCAATTCATCAAGGAAACGCAATTTGCAACGGATAGCTATCCGTTGTGCCGACGAAGGAAGCCAGAAGACGGCGGACAAACCGCAACTGTGAAAATGAAATCAGATAGTGTGGTGATTGATAATCGGTGGATCGTACCTTACAGTCCTTTGCTTCTGAAGATGTTTGATGCCCACATCAATGTTGAATGTTGTAACTCCATAAAATCTATGAAATACATTCTCAAGTACGTTCACAAGGGTTCTTTGCTGCTCATTCCAGTAATAATTGCATTGATGAAATTTCTGAATACCAAGCAGGTCGCTATATTTCGAGCAATGAAGCGGCGTGGCGCATTTTTGGATTTCCCATCCACGAACGATACCCCACAGTGATACATCTTGATATGCATCTCGAAAACGGGCAACGCATTTATTTTAGCGAAGACAATTTACAATGTCGTCTAGCTAATCCACCAAACACGACATTGACAGGATTCTTCGAGCTCTGCAAAAACGATAACTTTGCGAAGACATGATTATATTGCAATGTTCCAAAATTTTATACATGGGATAAGTCAAAAAAAGATTTTAACCGGCGCAAGCAAGGTGCAATTGTAGAAGGTCACGACGATATTCGATCTGGTGAAGCTCTTGGCCGTGTCTATACCGTTCACTCCAGAAACACTGATTGCTATTACCTCCGACTGTTGTTGCACAAAATTAAGGGTCCAACAAGCTTCAAAGATCTCCGAACCGTGAATGGAATTGAGTATGAGACGTATCGAGAAGCATGCTTGGCATTAGGATTACTCGAAAATGACAATCAATGGAATGAAGCATTAAAGGAAGCTGTTTATTCGGATTCTCCATCAAAAATTCGAGCACTCTTCGCATTAATCCTGTCATTTTGTGAACCTTCCAGCCCAAAAGCGCTTTGGGAGAACAATAAGGACTGCATGTCTGAAGATATTTTGAATAAATTGCGAGCAGAAAATCGTCACTTTGTCTTAAACTATACCGATTCCATCTACAATGAGGCTCTCATTAAGATTGAAGATAAAGTCCTGCAGATGATCGGAAAATCTTTATCAGAAGTTGGCATGTTAAGTCCTTCACGACAGCATGCATATAACATGAGTCGGGAAATACTTCGGGAATTGTCTTATAACTCTGATCTATTACTTAATTTTGTGACGCAGAGGGAGCCATTGCTAAATACAGATCAACAAGCTATATATCGTGAAGTTCTACGGCTCTACAGAAAGAGTGAAGGTGGGGTAATTTTTATCGATGCGCCCGGAGGAACCGGAAAAACCTTCCTCATAAATGTTTTGCTTGCCAAAATTAGAGGAGAAAGAAATATTGCGCTCGCTGTAGCAACATCAGGTATTGCTGCAACGTTGATGATTGGTGGACGAACAGCACATTCAATGCTGCAAATCCCCATCGACTTACTTCACAACGAAATGCCTGTTTGCAACATCAAAAAAGGAAGTGCAAAAGCTTATGTGCTGCAGGAAGCTAAAGTACTATTTTGGGACGAAATTTCTATGATGCACAAGCATGGTCTCGAAGCCGTGAACAGAACCCTCCAGGACCTTCGTGGAAATAAAGATCTTATGGGAGGTCTGATTGTTGTCCTTGCAGGTGATTTCCGACAAACACTACCAGTAATTCCGAGGGGCACGATGG
Source organism: Araneus ventricosus (assembly GCA_013235015.1). NCBI lineage: Eukaryota > Metazoa > Arthropoda > Arachnida > Araneae > Araneidae > Araneus > Araneus ventricosus. The sequence continues at coordinate 148,918 of BGPR01000929.1, forward strand.
CCGATGAAATCAAAGCCTGTTTAAAATCGTCATATCTTTGGAAACAGGTAAAAGTTATGAAATTAACGACGAACATGAGAATTCAAAATAATTGCCAAAACTCCCAAAGATTTTCTGATTATTTACTTAAAATTGGTGACGGGCAAGAGGCAACAACGGAAAATGGAAAAATCAGGCTTTCCAATGAATTCTGCAAGATCTGTCCAACATTAGAAAATCTAATTAATCAAGTTTATCCAGATATCACATTGAATATACAGAATATCCAATGTCTCCAAGAACGCGCAATATTAACACCTTTAAATGAGAAAGTCAAGGAAATTAATTTCACAGTACAAGAAAAAGTTCCAACTGCCGCAAGAACATACTACTCAATAGACAAATGTTTAAATGATGAGAAAGCCGCAAGCTATCCAGTGGAGTTTCTGAATTCACTAAATCCCAGTTGCATTCCCCTACATAGATTAGTCCTGAAGGTTGGATGTCCGATTATGTTGCTACGCAATCTGGACCCACCGATGCTGTGCAATGGCTCCAGACTGATAGTGAAAGCATTACATGCTCATATAATCGAAGCAACCATTTTAACTGGTCCATTTGAGGGCAAGCACGTCCTAATTCCAAGGATACCTCTAATTCCGACTGACTTGCCATTTTCTTTCCAACGATTACAATTTCCTCTTCGGCTTGCATTTGCAATAACAATCAATAAGGCGCAAGGACAATCGCTTCGAGTCACAGGCTTGGATTTGACTGACGAGTGCTTCTCGCATGGACAACTGTACGTGGGAATGTCAAGGGCGAAGGATACATCGACATTGTTCCTCATCGCCGATGAGCAAAAGGAGACTAAAAATATTGTGTATAGTCAAGTCTCAAAATAAATTTGTAACAATATTGTAAATAAAATTAATTATAACCAGTAAAGAATTAGTTTGAATCTATCCCGGGCAAGACCGGGTAAAAAAGCTAGTATTACATAAAAATTATTTATTTTTGCTTAAAATTCATTAAAATGTCTGTTAAAAATATAATATTAGTGTGGCCAAAATTGGTGCAAATTGGGTCAATTTATTTAAAAATTCATAACTCAAAATCTAAAGTATTCTTTAGAAAACTTTTATACTGTACAAACTTTTTACTAACTGTATATACTTAAATAACTTTTTTATAACATAAGAAACAAAAAATGGGGAGAGGAATAAACTTACATTGCAAATACTTAAAGCATAATTTTTTTTAAAAAAAATCTTGCAAATCAAGAATTTGCATTATTATACCTACTAACAATATCACAAATATATATTTTTATAATTTTTTCTTGCAGCATTAATCAAATTTATCAGAATCATTTTTAAAATTAGAGCAATCCATGCACATAAAAGAATATTCCTCATCACTCGAGTCAGGTTCCTCAAGTTGATATTTTCTAACATAAATGTGAGGTAAATATTCAAAATGGAGATGTTTTTGACATTCCATTTTGAATGGCCTTAACTGCATTAACTTTAGATGGTGAGTAGCAAAGTCTTTTTATGGAAATGCTACCTGCCTTCTTATTTTTAATTGGAGCCATTACTATGTAAAATGAAAACAAAATTAAATCAGTTGTTTTTATTTTAGAAACAAAACTAACTCAATCACTTTTTATTTTAGAAACAAAACTAAATCAGTTCCTTTATTTTAGAAATAAAATTAAGTTATTTGCTTTTATTTTAGAAATAAAATTAACTTAGTTGCTTTTATTTTAGAAATAAAACTAAATTAGTTTATTTTATTTCATCCATATATTCTTAAATTTATGTAATGGCTAAAAACGCAATAATGAAGTTATGTGGCTAAAACTGGAGCATGTAGTGTCCATCTTTTGGCCACCTGGCATGGCCAAAATTGGCACACATAGTAAATTTAAAGTACCAATTTTGGCTACCACCCATTTAATCTTAAAAATAATTAATTTTGATATGAAATCAGAATAAAAAAGAAAGCTTACTTTATAAACCCTAAGGGTAATCAGTTTTAGATTAATCATTTAATTCTGAGAGCCTCATGATGAAAAACTGCAAAATCTTGTTCCTTAACAGCTGTGAGCACACAATACATGATCACGCATTTAATTTTTTTACAAGTCATATGTTTGAGAAAAATGAACTTATCGGGTTGAAAATAGTAAAATAAGGATTGTTTAAAGTGTTGGAATGCTTCTTATTGGTTAATTTGAAATTACTGATTAATTATTGGAAAAACAGATCCAATGTGGCCAAAACTGGTGCAGTGGCCAAAAGTGGAGCATCTACCCTACTGTAAGTTCATTGCAGAATATAAGTTAAGTAAAAATTTCCTCTAATTTTTTTTTAAATATAGTTGAATGTCTGCGATCGAAGAGAAATTATAACTTGTTTTTATGATTTTTTTAGATTGTATAAATAGTTCAATTCCATTTAAGTGGATAAAATATTTTAGCACTTCACACACTTTAAAAATTGAACTTAAAAATACACTATTGCATTAATTATTTTAGAAAATTTAAAAAATAGTTTAGACCATTATTAATTTCCATAGACAAGTGCTCAACTGTATTAAATGCATTTCAGAAATTCCAGTTTTAAAAATTTATAATCATAGTCTAAATTTCTAATTTTAACATTGAATTCGAATTTGGTTCTGAAGTTAAAAACTAAAATTTTCACCAGAAAAAATGGGTGAAAATTTATCCTAAAAATGAAGCTTCCAAGCAAATAGGAGTTTTAATTCACAAAACAACAAACCAATATGGCCAAACCATATAAAATAATGTGTAGTTGAACAGAGTGCAACACCTTTAAAAATGTATTTATGCTGAGGAGAAAAATAATTGGATTTTAAATATTCTTTTTAAAAAGTCAACTTAAGATCAATAAATATTATTAAAAAAATTAGAAATTTTTACATTTAAAGCTATGATAACACAAAAAGAAAAACTAAGAAAATAGGTAAGCAATAATTGATAAAAACATATATAGATATAAAAATAATTTTATTATTCAACAGTATAAAATGAAAGTTACATTTAATTCAATTTTTTGGGGCTCTGGATCCTTTCTAGTCACAAGCCGAGTCCAAAACATGACAAAACTTTTCTGCCAGTTCCTCTCTCCTAGCTTCAGTGAACTTTAAAGCTGCAGCAGCTGTATAACAGAAGAAAGAAACATGAGTTCAAAAATGCTGGATATATAGATTCTTTATTTTTATGGACAACTCTTTATTTTTGATTCATGCATTATATTTTATTTGATTTATCATATTCATTTCTAGAGGCTTTGCTAAAAGAATGATTTAAAGTCTCTTAGTTTGTTTCAGTTATTAACCAAGCACTAACTCCCATTTGAATTATTAGCCCCAACTGACTTTCTTCAACTTTTCTTTCAAGTGTTTTTCAAATAGAAATGGGGAAATGAAAATTCTGTGTATTGGAAACCTACTCATGTTATTTGTTATCATTAATAAATTTTTCACTGTATATGTATTTAAAGTAGGATATTGAAATTCCAGCACATATCCATTTTTAAAGTTACATATGAAAGGAACAAATAAAGTAATTAACTGAAACAGAATTAGTGAGCATCATGGCATCTTCACTCTGATAAGCTGTTTCATTATCATGATGCTTTTGATGTTCATGGCTTAAATTTCTCCAGCACAGCTACAATAAGATTAAAATTGTATATTTCTGAAATGAAAATAATTACTCCTTTTTTCTTGCATTAGAAATATTATAATGTTTGCAAATAATTTGGATTAAAATATATGAAATATCAAATTCTACAGATAATTTTGCATTAAATATATAGTACTGCAATTCACTTTCATCTTAAGAAATAAAAAAAAATTACTAATGCAAACGTGATTATCATATATTATAAGAAAAGTTTATTTTGACAGAATTTAATTCATTTGATGTACAAATGTAATTCACTTGTTTCATCTTATGCACGAAAAAGAATTCACGTACTCTCCTTAAAAACCAGAAGTTTACTTGCAAAGTTCTATTTTCACTACACAGGATGTACGGTCGTAAAAAAAATTACACTACTCCGAATTTTCCACACCCCGGGCATTCGCCCCGTTGAGGAATTCTTGGAAGGGGGGGGGGGAGATACTCAATCAATGTCATCCATTTCCATTTGGCGGGAAAGCTTGTGTATAGGCAGCTTTTGAGACCATGGCATGTCGAGTGGATGGCCGATGCACATGTACCGAGTCAGAGCTTGATAGTGGCCTCGCGATTTGTATTACATACTTTTTTCTTTTATTTCAAAGATAACAGTTTACTTAAAAAGATATTAACTAGATTCAGTTTTTAGGAAAGCTATTCTCTGAAGGATTCTTCTCCTAACTTTGTCACCATATGTAGAATATTGTCACTCTTATTTGAACATATTGTTTTGCGATTCGACACCTACAATACTCAAAGTTGGGGACGAGGAAAAGATTCGCCAGTCCATTGTGTAGTGTACTTACGGAAATATTAATTTTTTTTAGGATAATCATCTTCTGTTAAGGATAACTTATGAAACAAAGTTCTATTAATTTCATTTTTATCGAGAACTCTTTTTATCTCTTCCTAGATTTTTTTTTATCTCTTATTCCCAGTTTCTTTTAAATCTCTTCCTGAATTTTGTATATTTTTTTAGTTATCCATTTTTTCTCTGCTTATTATTATATTTTTGTGCTCCCTTTTCAAAATGCGTAAAGCATCCTCGCTTGAAGTTCAGGAAATTGGTCATTTAAATTTACTTTTGGTAGAGATCAATCGAAAAAACATAGTTTAAAATTCAGTACATTTAAATAACTAATTACTAAATAAATCGTGAAAGAGAGTGCCTTTCTCCTTTTACCTCCTGGTTCATTGTATTTATTTATTTGTTCGTATTTGCATTATATATTATCTCTTACAGTTTTTTACAGGAACAGGTAAAAATTGTCTGCTCGTTCGTACTGCGTAGTGATACATCGCAAAGCTATGCATGTATCAATGCGCATGAAGCATTCGGTACTGCGCATTTAGCATTACGCAGGGTTTGCCAGAGAGCTGTGCGCCGATTAGCAGCAGGGAGGTTGGCGACCTCCCAACGTAAACAAATTGGCGACAACGAAATCACCCAGACATTCCCTAAACTCCCCAGATTTAGAGTGAGTGTAATATAAATATTAATAGATAACATGTAGGCATATCTTTAAACACAAAAAATTAGTACTTTGAGAGAAAACATTCAAAATTTACGAAAGTGGTCCATTATATCCCGTCTCCCCTAACAGCTATACCTAATATTCATTAGGTAACTTTTTTCTAATTCTTTATGTTTTATACAAGTATATAAATTTAATTTTAGGAAATGTATGCATTTATTTGAACTATTTAAATCCCCACTGTTTTATTAAATTTATCATATTTAAAAAAAGGATATATGCTTCCTATTTAAGTACAGTTTTACAGAATCAATATGAAACTAAGGTCTGAATAAATCACTCGTCTATGATTAGATAACAAAATTTAACAGGCAATATAACATTTTGAATTTAATAAATACTATATTATGATAGACAGTAATATTTTTCACATGACTATACAAATATATTTAAATACCTTTTATCTGAATGTAGAAATCGAAGATGAAACTTAGTAAGCTATAATACATTATGGCTTTGTTTTTGTTGATCTGTTCAATGTGGATTCCCGCCCAATGATAAGAGAAACGCATGCGCAATAACTCACTTCATATCCCCATAGATACCATAGATACATGCAGGGCATGAGAAGAGAAGCCGAATATAGTTATGAATATTGTTCAACGTTGTTCAACGTAGATTTGCAATATTGTCAACACAATATTGTACAATATTATACAATATTCGGCTTCTTAATAAAAAACTGTTCCAGTGAATTTTTCGAAATAAAATCTCAAATAAAATGAATTATTAAGATGTAACTAATATTTTTACAACAAAATTTTACGTTAACAATACTTAAAAAAAATTTCGAGCCTTCTTTAATATTATACAATATTGTTATCCGGTATTCGGTATTCATCTGTATTCACAATATTGTTCAATATTTCCCAAAATATTGTACAATATTTGTGTGCTACTGGGGTAACTATAGCTTTAACAGAGTACGAAGGCAACCTCGGATTCGAACCCCCGACATCTCGCTTCCTAAACTTGTCGTCCTAACCACTCAGCCAGCTAGACTCTGAGAGGAGAAGATAGATTGCGCTAATAGATCGTGCGTACGATTTATTTTAAACTGTTTTCTTGATTTCATTAATTTTTTTAAATTTTGTGTTGAGAATATGATTTGAAGTCAAAGAGAGAGCAATTTTCGCTAATAACACTACGTTTGCTAGTAGAATAAATTAAGAAATTAAATTCAAAATTAGGTTCAAAAGTAATTACTTTTAAAATGGGACAAAATGTAAGTTATTATTTTTCAACAAACATTGACTGTTTTTTAGGTTTAATTTTGCAGCAAACTTGTTTTGCAATCATGGTGTGAAGTTTGTTATAACAACTTCACAGCAAACTTGTTTTGGAAGTGGGTTGGCCGATTATGCTTTGTTACTTCGCAGGAAGTTTGCTGCAAAGTTGCCACATCAAGTTTGTAATGACAAGCTAATATCAAGAAAAAGTGTACATGGCATCTGGGTAAATAAGTAGAAGCCAACATATTGGTGACCCTTTCCTGTAAACAAAAAGATGTCGATTGAAGACGGAAAAGCAGATGGAACTGAGTTGCATAAGGGGAGTGTAAAAATTCCTCCATTTTGGATAGATAAACCGGAAATATTGTTTTTTCAAGCAGAGGCCCAATTTAAAATAAGCGGTATCACTGCCGAAGGAACGAAATTTAACTATTTTGATTTATCCCAAATTTGTTGAAAATGTAAGGGATATCATAAGCAGTGATAGCCAAACTAAATATGCGGATTCCAAAACTAGACTCTTGAATTTATTTAAAGAGAGTGTTAATGCAAGAATTCAACGTTTAATCGCTGGCGTTGACTTAGGTGATTTAAAGCCTAGTCATTTGTTACAAAAATTAAGATCAGTAGCTACATCAGATGTTTCTGAAAATTTGATTAAAACTTTATGGCTTGGAAAACTACCCTACTTGGAAGACTCTATTAAAAATGTCTTAATCGGCAGTATATTGATAGATAAGATATGCCTGAGATTGATAAGTTTAATAAGATAATGATAGTTTGGTGATTATGGTTGACAAAATTTGCGATATGAGCCTTAAACCTAAATTTACAGTACAAGCGATGAACACAATTCTTCGAACGAATTGTTAAATAGAGTTAAAAATTTAGAGCAGAAAATTGCTGCATCATGTATTCGTACTGGAGCTAGATCGAGAACGTGGAATAACAATTATTTCCGTAATCGATCTCGAAGTCGAAGTAACAGGCGCCATGATTTCAATCCAAAAGGGAAATTATGTTAATTACACTTTCGATTTGAAGCCAAATGTTTTCCGGAGAAATGTCAACCTCCTTGCAGATGGGATCAAAATCCACAAGAAAATCAGGAAAAGTCAAGCCTGCAGTAAGTTCAGCGACAGACTCTGCTGCAGAAAATGTAAAGGAATGTCGCAAATTTCGTTTATTTCTCCGTGACCGAAGATCAAATTTGCGCTTTCTCGTAGACAGTGGAGCTGATGTTAGCATAATTCCAGCTACGTCTCAAAATAAAAAACAAAGCAGAATATCTGTTATATGCTGCTAATGGCACTGAAATTTCAACTTATGGTATAAAGGTGTTAAATCTGGATTTGGGATTACGTCGTGATTTTCAGTTTCCACTCATAATTGCTAACGCCACAAAAGGTATTTTGGTAGCTGATTTTCTTTACAAATTTAACTTACTTTTTGACATAAATAAGAAAAAAATTAATTGATGGGATAACACTCTGTGTGCTGGGTGATATAACTGCTATTTCAAATGATAACGTTGTAAGCACATTGAATAAATTCATAAACATCTTCAATTTACTCCTTAAATATCCCGAAATTTCTAGACCTAATCTTTTCCCTAAGCAAATAAAACATGATGTTAAACATTTTATTGAAACAAATGTTCAATCTATTCATGCCAAAGCACGACAGCTTGATCCCAAACGACTAGCGATAGCTGAAGAAGAGGTTACATTTATGCTCAACAATGAAATAATTCCACCATAGAATTCGAATGGTCAAGTCCTTTGTATCTAGTCACGAAAAAAGATGGGTCCTATCGGCCATGTGGGGATTACCGTCATCTTAATGCTCAGACGATTCCGATCGCTACCCCATACCTAGGTCAGAAGATTTCCATCAAATATTAAAATAAACGAAGATCTTTTCTAAAATTGATTGATTTAAAGCATATTTCCAAATACCCATTTCAGAAGAGCACAAATGTAAAGCAGCTATCATCACACCTTTCGTTTTGAATGAATTTAACGTAATGAGTTTTGGCTTGAAAAATGCTCCCGCAACATTCCAACGATTTATACATGAAGTTCTCGGAGGATTGGACTTTGTCTTTCCATATTTAGACGATATACTCATTGCATCCAAAAGCAATAAAGAACATGAAATACATCATAATTTAGTTTCAGAAAGATTGAATAGTTTTGGCTTAAGAATAAATATTTCGAAATCTGTTGAAGAAATTGAATTTTTGGGATATCTAATTACGCCCCACGGTCCTCGTCCTCTACCAGACAGAGTTCAAGCTATTATGAATTACAACCGAAAATATTCAAGACCTTAGAACATTTCTTGGAATTCTTAATTTTTATCGTCGTTATCTAAAAGACGTAGCAAAGAAGCAAGCATTGCTACATGAATACCTTAAAGGTTCTAAAAAGATGGACATAAGAAAGATCCAATGGACTGATGAAGCTGAAAAACAGTTTGAAAAGTATAAAAATGACCTCGCAAATGAAACATTGTTGTCTTTTCCCAGTTCTGAATTACGTCTGTCGTTATTTACAGATGCTTCAGATAAGGTAATAGGCGCAATGTTACAGCAATCTGAAAACTCAACTTGGCAGCCAATTGCATTTTATTCTAAAAAGTTAAACGAAACGCAGCAAAATTATAGCACGTATGACAGGGAGTTATTAGGCATATATCTTTCAGTTAAACACTTCAAGCATTATCTGGAAGGAAGAACATTTACAATTTATTTCACCAGAAGCTTGACAAAGCGGCACCAAGACAAGCTAGTCAACTTAAATATATCTCCCAGTTTTCGACTGATATTAAATGTATAAAAGGTGAAAATAACATTGTAGCCGATACGTTATCCAGTGTTACTGAACTTTCATCAATATATTACGATCAAATAGCTGATGCACAGACTCAAGATGAAGAACTGAAGTGCTTTCAAACCATTACTTCCTTGAATTTAAAGTACCTTTTACATTCGGGGAAATACTTATGGTGTGATACTTCGACTAGCAAAATTCGGCCCTATATTCGGCAAGCTTTCCGAAAACAAATCTTTCACCATATTCACGGCCTATCACATCCAGTAATTAAGTCAACTATAGAATTAATGAATTCAAAATTCATTTGGCCTAGCATTAAAAAAGGCGTGCAATAGTGGACTCAAACCTGCATTCCTTGCCAAAAAAGCTAAAATCAACCGCCACACTAAAACAAAATTGGGCGAGTATGAAGTACCTTCAGGAAGGTTTTGTGCTGTGCATATAGATCTCATTGGTCCTCTTCCTCCATCTAGAGGGAATATTTACTGTTTAACTTGCATAGACAGATTTTCAAGATGGATGGAAGCAATTCCTTTAGATAACATTTCAGCAGACACTGTGGCAACAGCATTTTAAAGCAACTGGGTAGCAGGCTTTGGAACGCCACACAAACTTATTACCGACCGCGGAACTCAGTTCAGAAGTGAAACATTGCAAACTCTGACCAAAATCTGTGGTATTAAGCTGCAACATACGACAGCCTACCACCCTGCATGTAACGGCAAAGTTGAACGCCTTCATAGAACATTAGAAGGTCACAACAATCTGTATTGGATTGACACGCTACCGACAGTGCTCTTGGGTTTGCGTACAGCAATTCAAGAAGATACAATCATTCAATTGCACAAATAGTTTATGGAGAGAATCTCAAGTTTCCTGGAGAGTTTTTTAGTGAACCAAGTATCCAAACAGCATCGGAAGGGTTTGCTAATAATCTGCAGAAACAAATTTAAACCATGGGACCAAGGGCCACTCGTAAAAATTCGAGTCAACACATATTTCTGAATAAATACTTAGAAAATTGCTCTCACGTCTTTCAATGTATAGATAGGGTTAAAAAGCAACTGGAATCTCCTTACGAAGGACTATTTCCCGTAATTGATCGCAAGGATAAGTACTGTACTATTAACAAAAAAGGGAAACATGTTAATGTATCATTAGATCGCTTGAAGCCAGCCTATATTTTAGCTGAGGACAATCCTAAGGCGGCAACTACTGATCACAATAACTTGCAGATATCGGATAATAAATCAGATTTGACGCAAAAACAATCTCGCAGAGGTAGAATTGTTCGTTTACCCGTCTAATTCAAGGACTGACTTTAAGACATTTTTATCTTCGAAGATTTTAAGTACTATTTGCAGTTAACTATTTTGAGCTTTATCCCAGATAGCAATTTTAGTTTGCAGCAAGCTTGTCACAAATTTGTCATGACAAGAGTGCAAGTTTGCCACAAATTTGTCATGACAAGAGTGCAAGCTTGCAGCAAGTTAACGAAAGCTCCGAAGTCACCATGAAACGAACTTGCAGCAAGCTTGCCGAGCAAACTTATTGCAAGTTATAGCAAAAACAGAGTACGAAACACAACCCGGGATAGAACTCGCGACCTCCCGGTTCCGAAGCGGAGACGCTAACCATTGAGCCAGTTGAACTCTGAAAGGAGAAGATAGATTTCGCTAATACATCGTTCGATTCGATTCGTATACGATTTATTTTTAACTATTTTCTGGATTTCATTAATTTTTTGAGTTGAGAATATGATTTGAAGTCAAAGAGAGAGCGATTTCCGCTAATAACAACGTTTTGCTAGTAGAATAAATTATGAAATTAGAGTTCAAAAGTAATTACTTTAAAATGGGACAAAATGTCTAGTTATTATTGTTCAACAAACACCGACTGTTTTTTAGATTTAATTTTGTTTATAAACGTTAAAATTTCAACATTAAGAAAAAGGCGATATAGTTTTCTTTAAAGTGAGAGTGATATATTTAGTAAAAAGATGGAAAATGTTTCAAAAATTTTTTTTATAAAAAAGTTATTTTTTTCACAAATTATCATTGATTTATTGAATTAATAAAAAAGAATTACGGTCTAGGAGATGCTATTAAAAATCGGATGTTTTTTAAAACAGAGATAAAGATAATTATCTCTTTATTGTGCTATCTTTGCAGGAAGTTTGTTTTGCAAAATTGCAGCAAGTTTGATTTGCAAGGAGGTGGCGCTATTTGTTACATCGAACTTGCTACAAGTTCGATTCAAGTTTGACGCGTCAAATTTTGCCATGACAAGTCAAAATCAAACTTGCTGCAAACTTACGTGCTATCTGGGATGATATCAATGACAAATAATTGTTTATGCTGGTCACACTACTCATATTTCCCTTCTTCGTAACGTAACACAGTTTCTGGTGGAGGAGTAATGTAGTGGCTGAATTTTTGTGGCAACAGTAGAAAAAAGTAGTTCTTTCAGTTTTATTGATTTTTCTGTTTTAAATAGATTTTTCCCGAAAAGAAAGAGATGAAACGTTTAAATGGAGTATTCGCATTTTTATTATTTGATACGTCAAACAAAGTTAATGTTGCTTCTTTCATGCTTAAATAAGTAGAAGCCAACACGTCGTATACTTGTAAATAAGCAGTCCTTTGAAACCCGATGAATCATTTAGACTAACCCTGTATTAAGTATGAAAACCAATAAGTAATTTCCACAAAATAACATTATTATCAGCTTGTTCCGTAAAATTTAGCATAAAATAAGCAGTTTGGTATTTTCTAATTGAAAAGTACTTTAAACTAGTAATTTACTAGTACAAATAATAGGTTTAAAATTATTTAATTTATTGTATTCAGATCCATTATAACTAACAAATTGCTGTAAGAGTAACAATAGTTCATTTACATTACTTAAATGCATAGAAAATTTAAAATTGTTATATTCAGTGACAGGTAGTTTATGATCAAATACACATAAGGTTTTAAAGGATAGGATAGGATTTTTTAAGATCATACCATAAAGTTTTGATCAGTTGAAATCGAGAGACATAATTCAGGTACTGGTGAAGCCAAAATTCTGGCATCTGCAAGATGTAAACCTTTAATTTTTATAGCCAATTGTTCCAAGTTTCCAAATGATATTTTTTTCTTCATATTCTTTAAAAGTATCTACACTTAGTAGAAGAGCCTTTTAAATTTCTAAACTCTCTTTCCTTTGAGCTTTTTTCGTCTGGAGCTTTTCTACCCGTTTTGATAGATCTTGACAAATATGCTGGACACGCAGGGAAAACTGAAGGGTCTGCATCATCCGTAAGTCTTGGCTAAGAAAAACAGCTTCTGAATGATAATATTCAGGCTGCCTTCTAACATCTGCAGGATCAAAATGCAACTCACAGACTTGTAATGAAAAATGAACAACTTCTGCAGTACAGAAAGTAATAAGATTTTAAAATAATTTTAGAATAATGTCCAGACAACAGCGATAAACATAAGAATATGGCTTACTGATATGTGCATAATGTTACAAATATCATGATTTTATTATTTGGACTAATATTATGCTAAACTCAAAAACTTTACCCTATTTAAAACATCCTTAAATTTTCTGCAACTGTTTTCATTATTTTATCTTATATCTCCAAATTTGAAACGTTAATTTAAGCCCCCCTGTTTGTGTGTGTGTTTAAATTCTGAAAAATTAATACAATGGGAAAATAAACAAGTTGAAATTGATAAAAGATGGGTGGAAATATCAGTCATTTCCAATATAATGAATGTCAGAAGATGATACATTGACAAAAAAAAATTCATCCAATTTTAAAGTACTAATTTAAATGACAATTAATAAGCATGCAAGCATAATTACAATTCAAACCGTTACGAACGTTTTATTTTGCATTTATCATAGTCATTGCAACAATAATACAGAATACACTATCCCAGATAGCACGTAAGTTTGCAGCAAGTTTGATTTTGACTTGTCATGGCAAAATTTGACGCGTCAAACTTGAATCGAACTTGTAGCAAGTTCGATGTGACAAATAGCGCCACCTCTTTGCAAATCAAACTTGCTGCAATTTTGCAAAACAAACTTCCTGCAAAGATAGCACAATAAAGATATAATTATCTTTATCTCTGTTTTAAAAAACATCCGATTTTTAATAGCATCTCCTAGACCGTAATTCTTTTTTATTAATTCAATAAATCAATGATAATTTGTGAAAAAGATAACTTTTTTATAAAAAAAATTTTGAAACATCTTCCATCTTTTTACTAAATATATCACTCTCACTTTAAAGAAAACTATATCGCCTTTTTCTTAATGTTGAAATTTTAACGTTTATAAACAAAATTAAATCTAAAAAACAGTCAGTGTTTGTTGAACAATAATAACTAGACATTTTGTCCCATTTTAAAGGAATTACTTTTGAACTCTAATTTCATAATTTATTTTACTAGCAAAACGTAGTTATTAGCAAAAATCGCTCTCTCTTTGACTTCAAATCATATTCTCAACTCAAAAAATTAATGAAATCCAGAAAATAGTTAAAAATAAATCGTATACGAATCGAATAGAACGATGTATTAGCGAAATCTATCTTCTCCTCTCAGCGTTCGACTGGCTCAATGGTTTGCGTCTCCGCTTCGTAACCGGGAGGTCGCGAGTTCTATCCCGGGCTGTGTTTCGTACTCTCTTTTTGCTTTAATTTGCAATAAGTGTGCACGGCAAGTTTGCTGCAAGTTCGTTTCATGGTGACTTCGGAGCTTTCGTTAACTTGCTGCAAGCTTACTGCAAGCTTGCACTCTTGTCATGACAAATTTGTGGCAAACTTGCACTCTTGTCATGACAAATTTGTGGCAAGCTTGCTGCAAACTAAAATTGCTATCTGGGATATTATGATAAATGCATGTTATAGTGTATCAATAAAAGCATATTATAGCGTATCAAACATCAATAAAAGAAACATCTTAGTCATTGCAACAGTAATACAGAATACACTATATTATAATAAATGCATGTTATAGTGTATCAATAAAAGCATATTATAATGTATCAAACATCAATAAAAGAAGCATCTTAACATCACATTGCAACAATAATACAGAATACACTATGTTTCTTTTATTTACGATGTTTTATTTCTTCAATTTATTTGTGTCCTCCTTTTCATTTTAAAAAATTTGGTCACCTTATTACAATCAATGTGAAAATGGAAAAGAAAAGATTAAATGCACATTGTGTGGTATACAAATTTGCAATAATACAACAATCCAGATGCACGAATAACAGCATTACAAGTTGCACGCGGCATGACAGATACGATAACGGCAAGTAGGACGCAGTATCAACAACAAACCTTTGCAATACTTAAAGCAAATTCTGAAAGAATTTTCCGTCTGGAACGAAACACGTTTCGTATGTATTTTTTCAGGGTGAGAAATTGTCAGTTGACAGCGGATCAGCTGCTGAACAAACACACGGCAGTCACAACTCAGGATAGTGGAGTTCAACAACGTTGTGACGGCGTTCACATGGGCAGCCTGAGATCTTATGGTTGTTGCAGAGTAGGCAGTGAAAGCTCATCGCTTTTGTTTCTCCTTACAACGATGGACAATAGGACGACGCCCAGGGTTTCTGGGGCATGAAGCAGAGTTCAGCCTACTGTTCTGATTACCTAATTCCCCGAATCCAAATGAGCATCTGTGGGGCTTTATGGGACGACTTCTCCAAGCTGAGGACCAACCGCTGCATAACTTTTGCGAACTGGCTGACCAATGCTTGGAAATTTTGTATATCTTGCCTCTGGACATATACGAGAAGCTCGAAAAGTTCATGCCCTGTCGTATTGCAGTTGTTGTGCAAATTTAATATAAGAAACATCATGATTTTAAGTAGTGGTCATAATGTTTGGCCTTTTTGGTCATATATGTAGTTAATGGAAATGGGTATGGCCCATTAGATTCGCAGAGGCCACCACGTTATATATTCACCTGTTACTTTGATTTGAGTTTTCTTTTGGGACAGCTCGATCCCTATCGTTATTGAGTGTAAGATTACGATTTTCATATGTTGATTCGAGTTTAGATACTTGGTTCATGGCTTATTCATTTTTTGTTATTCCCTTTACTTATCTTAGTTAATGTTTTTCTGTATATTTATATATTTTATGATTTTTTGTGATTTTATATTTTTTTTTATGATTTGATATACATGATTCAAACTGCAAAATGAGATTAATATTTTAAATGATAGGTGAGATTTTATATACCTTTTCTTTTTGTATTGTTTAGAAAATGTATTTAAAAAATTTGTTTTTTCTTTAATGTGTTCAATTTTCTGCATGTTATGTGTTTGTTTTTAGTTGCTCTTTGTATTTAGAATATTGTATTTTGGCGCATGGATTTATTTTTGCATGAATTCGTAATTTTTCCCCCTACACTATATATGTATTGGTTTTAAATAGTCGATTGTGGTCAGTGTATGCCGTAACCCTCTCTGCATACCGTACATGACGCTACGCGTGTACAGGTATATCTGTAATTGTTTATGTTGGCAAAACGAATAAATTTTAATTGCCAAATAAAGTTCAGTAAAACAACAGATAGGCTTCGAACGTGAAATATATCAAATAATGAAATGTCAGATAGCTTAATCGGACAATTAATAAATTATAAAAATATTCAGTTTTCTTTTTTTAAAACCGAATATGATTGAAAAACTGGTTTAAAGTTATACACAAAGCATTCATACGTTGTCCACCGTAACACCATGCCAGTCTTTGTCGGATCCATAGCAAATTACTAAAACAAATAAAGAAATTAAGTTACCATTAAGTTTTTTTATGAATACCTAAAGGCATCAATCGTGATAAAGTTTAATCTTTTCGAATGCTTCATTGAACATACACGCATTACTTACGAATCGAATGATTAAAATTATTTTACGAAAACCCGGTGGAAGTTATTTCCCATCTAGCCACATGGAAGAAATACTGGTTGATTGTCAAGAGGTAGGCGCATTAATAACAATTCTTTATACATTCTGTTAATTTAGAAAATTTGATTTGCAGTTCTAATAGTAAAAGCGCATTGCCTTTACTATTAGAACAAGTAAAATAAATTTAAACCAGCTAGAAACTGATGAGATTATTGCAACATTCCAAATACATCAGTGGCAATATTAATAAGGCATTAAATATATGATTATTACATAGAATATATCCTACATCTAGAGGTTGGGCTGCGTTACTTTCTCTTAACATATATTGATAATTTTCCGATAGAAAGAGAGAAGAAGAAGCAACAGTTTTACTCACCTCTGGATGTTGGCTTTCTACATTTCTGTATTCTCACCGATCATTGGTGATGTTGAAGAGGCAGGGACTTTTTTCTGGCAGGCAACCGCTATAAGCTTCTTCAGGGGGTGGTTGCTGACACTTTATTCGAAGGCGCTCGTACGTATCGCGCGGTTTTCAGCGGTCCACATTCCCATTTGATTCAGCACCTCTGCCACGACGCTTCCTTCCTTGAAAACCCATTCAAAGGTAGCTGGACAGTTGAAACCTCCAAATCCCGAAGGTCCGTACCAGAGATCAGATGCATGACCCATGGTTCCATTGACCACCTTCAGATCTCCCAGTCTGAATGCCGACGTTCTCAAGATGTGGTCTAAGTTCTGCATCATGTGAGTTCTCGGGGAGAGAGAATCCTTAAGGAGAGTGTCCCTCCCACATGTCGAAACCATCGATGGGTTCCAAATCGTTAGGATCTCCTCCTATAAGTGTGTTATGAAATCGTAGACTAGTTATAAAGATTTTAACCCTTACTCGAAATTTAAATTGATGAGAATAATTCAATGGCTCTTTTTCCATTGAGGTAAAACAATCAGTTGTCTAAACATAAAGGCAGATCTTCTGTTGGAGATTTATACCAATAGCATTTCTTTTAAAAATAAATAGAGAATGGTTATTCCTATATACAGGGTTGTTACAATTGAAGTTCGCTTATTCAGAAGGCTCTAAAGCCGATTCTAAGGCTCTAAACGAAATAAAATTTCACTAGAATATAGTACAAGTGATGCGCTCTGTGGAAATAAAAAAATATCCGGTAATCTGTGTGACTTTATTCATACCGTCTATTTAGTTTCTAGCTTGAATCATCCCATTGAAATGATATAAGAAGTAACTTGGTGAAATTTAGATCACCACATGCAGGTAAGTATCGAACGCGCATCAATGGTTGCGAACATGCTTCACAGTGTCTAGTGTCAAATGAATTACCTCACCGATGTTGCCCGCATCACCAAGGGAAGTCTCAAATAAAACTCTATGCTTCCCTCTTTATGATGGCCAAATGTTCCTTCTTATTATCGCTGTTTCCAAGAACTATTTGTAATAGGAATAACCCTGCATATAGAATCTGTCAATATATATTTATGGAAAATAAGAGTAAAGCTTTTCTAAAAAAAGTTGCAGCTAGAAAAAAGATGGACACGAAATAATTTACAATGTGGAAAATATCATAAAATTTCAATTTTGAGAAAATGCTGAAAATACACTTAAAAGGTCCATCTAAAGCAATCCACAGTATCAATAAAAGGCGCTTATACTGAGCGAACAAATAGAGGTATCGAAATAATTAGTTTTTCAGACAATTGATAGTAGTCTATTTGCTAATAAAAGATTTTTAAAAAGTCCCTGTTTGGTCGATTTGTTTTGCATTTCTAACGTCCATTGTTGCTTGATAAGTGTAACTAAACTTTCTATATATTCGAAAAAAGTTATATTAGTAACTTTCTATATAGTTAATAATTTTCTTATCCATCCTAATATTTTCTATCAGTGTACTAACAGTCTGATACAAAAAAATATTAGGATGGATAATAAAAACTATTTTTACGTGTTGTACTATCTTTATTCAAAGTAAATGAAGATGTGTGACTTAATACTCGAATCGACCATCCCCTTCTCGTCTCTTTTAAGAAAGAATTAGTAAATCTTGCTGCCTCAGATATGTGTCTATTTTCTCCAACTGGCTCCTTCTTGGCGCATCACGAACCTATCCGAGCCCATAATTGTTGAGTTTTGGGCTACAATGCTTCTATTTTTGAAGGAAAGTAAAATTTTGATTGCGAATAATTGCCATGACTGAGCGCTATTATATCAAATACCTGAATTTTGAAGTGATTGACCGAATACGGAACGATAATAAAAAGTGTGATCAATATCCTAGACTCTCCTTGCCTGATATTTATATTGTTAGTACAGCAAGAAAATTACCAAAAGAGTGATTAAAAAATCTTATTAATATTTTGCATCAAAGTATGAGTACATGATCTTTCTTCAAAGGTATTGATTGTGTGTTACTCAATGTTGTTCAAATTGCTTTTCCCTTGTCCCTTCACTTTCAACCAAGAATTATGCTCTGTAATTCTTGTTGACTGTAGTGTGCTTCTTTTTCCAACTGGCTACTTTTTGCCGTGTCAAATTTGTTGCAAGCTTGCAGAGCAACTTTGCTGCAAACTAAAGTTGCTATCTGGGTAAACATGAAAGAAGCAATATTAACTTGTTTGACGTATAAAAATGCGAATACTCCATTTAAAAATTTTATTCCTTTCTTTTCGAGAAAAATCTACATACAACGGAAAAATCAACAAAATCGAAAGAACTACTTTTTCTACTGTTGCCACAAAAAAATAATATGATGAACAAAAGTAAATACGATAATAAATAAATGTTATAAATAAACAGAAAAGATATTCACAAACAAAAATGTTAATAATTCAGCCACTACATATAAGACGGGGGATACATGAAATGATACATACACTCACCAAGTTTCTGGTACATACTACAAATGTTCAATGTGTGCGCCCTTGGTCACCCGGCACACATACCAGCGGTAATCCAGTTCCGTCCAGACGTCAATGTCTGTCACAGCAACAGTGATGCGTTCCTGCAGTGCTTGCAGCATTGTTGGCATTGGGGGTACATAAACTTTGTCCTTCACATAATCCCACAGGAAGAAATCACGTGGCGTGAAATCTGGATATTTGCGTAGGAATGCACGCTGAACGCTCGTAACCGAAGAACACTTCGCATATTCTAACACACAAAAACTCTTCTCCTGCATTGGCGCCATCCTGTTACAGTGCCGCTACAGGCCTGCCATTCAGCGAGCCACGAGGCAGGCTTTTAAACTTGGGGAGTGTATATATCTTGTCATGTATCATCAGTCTTTGTAGGTCGTATACCTCTCAATACATAGTGTCTTGAAACCCGATGAATCATTTAGGCTAACCCTGTATAATAAATATATAAATTAATCACATATCTGCTGTTTTCTGCACATGTTGACATAAATATTCATTTGTATACATTTTTAGTTTGGTGAATATTCTGACGAAGAAAATTATGAAGAAATAAATTGGATTTTATTTGAATTTCATCAAATCAGTTTATGAACTTGAACTTTGGAATTCTACATGCCTCTTAAGTTTCTTCTAGCACCGAGTATTAGAAATCTACCCATTGAAGATTGATATGCTAGCTGATATACCCGGCGTTGCTCGGGTTAAAAATATTTTCAAGTCCAAGTACTTATAACAGTTTCAATTTAATAAAAGTGTTTTCTTTTATTTTCATTAATCAACTGACCCTTTGGACCAGCAGTGAAACACCCTTCTTCTTTTTCTCTTCTTAGTTTGAACCACCTGTCAAGAATCAAGTAGTCCTTCGTACTCCATTTTCCCCTCCCCATCATTGTTACGGCAACAGCAGAAACTCTTTCATATCTTCCATTTTTTGCCATTATCCGGACTACAATTCTCTTCTATTTAGAGTTTTGTCGCTGACCGGAAAAAACGGCATAGTGTTCTTTGTTTTGGAAGTGGGCTCAACAATCTTGAAGGTTTTTACACACTCATTATGATCATTAAAAATTTGTAAAATGAAATGAAGCATCGCGGAAAGAGAGTAATTAACATCATTGTGTTGTGGCGCAAACATATTGAAAGAGGTATATGCTACGAAATAAAAGCTAAATAAAATTTCTGCGTTTCTGTTAACATTCAAAGAAAACAATATTTTTATCATAACTTTCACAATGGTAAAAATACCGGAATGAAGGATTTGATAAAACGATCGATGGTTTGAATTCAATTACAATAACAGAAAGCATTGTTACAAATTGTGTATGAAATAAATTTGAAATGTTTATTAAATTAAGAAACAGAACGCATAACATTTAAATTGAAGTCATTAAAAAGATAATTTTCTGCTCTTTAAGATGGTATGTAAATAATCTACGTGTAATATATTTTTCTGAAATTATTGGCGAGAAACTGAGATAAAACGCCGAAAATTGGCTTAATTTTCGTTATTTATTTAAATATCTTAGGAAGTAATTTTTTTGAAAGTTTGAAAAGGTAGAATTAATCTAGGAACGGACCCCAGAATGGCATGTGCAAATTTCTTGTCAAGACTATTAATCGTTTAGGGGGAGTTCTTGCGACCGATAGACCGTTGGAACATCATTTTTCCCCCACCCTTTTTCCTCTTCCTAGGATAATTGAATGCCCATTAAAAAGATGTAGTATATATCAGTATGTCTTATATACTGAAGAACAAATTTATAAGGTTTTTGAGTTCTTTAATTAGCATTGATCTTATAACAGAGGTAGACAGATGTGATTTAAAAAAGTTTGAAAAAACAATCAGATATCTTGCCATGGGCGATACATTTGCTACATGAGAAAGCTAATTTACTGGGCAGAATAAGTTGCAGATATGCTTGGTATATGGTGAGGTAAATGAGCACAATAATAAGGTATATGTAAGATTTCTTTCATGAAAAATAAATTTTTGCGATAAGATAATAGCACTTGTCTTTTATATTTGAGTATTGTTTAGTTGGCGCATACTTTAATTTTATAACGTCTTCTTGACCTCATGCTTCGTAGCTGCTACCAGGTGGGTTATTCTTGATAAATATTAGACAAATTAACTATGTAACAGTGCTCATGAGGTACGTTTGACGGTGTCTTTCTTTTACTTGAAGAGCATTTATAGCTTATTAACGCTATTTGGTTTGTTAGAAAAAGAGGATTTTAATCCTGTGATAAATTCAGAAATACATCTTTGGTCACTAAAATTTTTATCATTTTAGGTCCCTGATCTTTCTAGGCTTCAATCCATTGTCTCCCATCTGTCTAGGATTTTTTTAAGAAACACAGCGGAAAACTGAAATTCAAGTAAAAAATTATTTTTATGAAATATGTTTCTATATTAGTTTAATTATTATTAGTTTTTTATTACTTAGATTCGGGGATATCCTTGCGCTAGATGCAAAGAGATTTTATGCTAGATTTTAATTTAGTTAGCTTCAGTTTCAAGTCTCCCGTTGTGTGATATCCAGCTGATTTTTTATTTTTTTTGCAGCAAATCGTTTATGGTATTAAATCCACATTCAGCTAATTACGAAGTGGATACTTACGTATTTGATTCAATATGGATATTTGATTTCTGTTTCCTCACAAAGTCATACCATAGCTCCCTTTATATTAAATAAAGTTAGCTAATCATTTTGCGAGTCCTTCCTGATACTGTATTGCCCCCGCCCCCCATACATTCAAATTGCCACCTTGTGGAGAGTGGGCATCGCGATGGGAAACACTTCTTTAATCGGTAAATTAACTACAGGCATAAATTGATAAAGTCAGTTTTAATTGATGAAGCGCATCTTATATAAAGCAATTCATTCATATTTGTATTATTGTGTTTCTAATAAACCAACGAAAGATTTATCATATTGATTTATTTATTCGTTCCTTATCATGTAATTCGAATTTTATGGAATTATTGTTTGTTTTGTATAAGTTGCATTTACTTTCAATCTGAGAACCTAAATGAAAATACATTACAACAATGAACAAAAACGTATTTGTTGTTCATTATCGTTTAGTGTTGCAAAGAACATAAAAAAAAATTGTTTTTTTTTTCTGGAGTGGGGCGAGTTTGAAAAGTTTTTGCAAACCCCAATTTTCTATGTTTATGGACGGTAGATTTTTTTTTAAACAATGCATTTCAAGAAGTTGAAATAATTTGCTTTTACGCTTCAATCATTTGAAATGCTGAGAGATTTAGCAATTGATTTTAGATTAAATTGTTATAGGCACTGCTACTGTAGAACGAGTAAGATCTTTGGAGATTGTCATAGAAAAAGTAACTTAAGTTACTAAACGAATTTTCGCGGTCAACAAATGAAACAAATTGTGCATAGTTTTGGACAAAATATACAATAATTCAGGGTGACCCTAAAATATCCGACAAAATTGGTTAGAGAGGAGGGAAATAGCCACATTAGTTATTCAATCTTTGAATCTGTATGCGGAAATGGAGTGTGGGAGTGCTGATACATAAGGAGGACATAAAAAACTGATGAAATCACAAGAAACAAACATTTTCATGATTCAGTTTGTTACAATAGGCACTCGAAAATACGACGGCCACCAACATTGAAAGATTCATAGATCGGTGTACTAGTAAAGTTCTTAGACATGATGCTGTCAATGGGCTCCTGGAGGAAGAAATCGGAGAATCTCAGATTTGGTGATCATGTAGCTCTGTACCACTTCACACATTTAATTACAAAATCTGATGTCCCATTTATATCAATTCATATTTTTGGATGGTTTACAGTCACCTTGTATATTTCAAAACCAACACAGGCAGTGCAATGTTCTCAGGCAAAGCATATACAGTCGGACCTCTATTTAACGAAGTCGCTAAATCCCGAAAAAAGTTCGTCATATGGAAAATTCGTTAAATAGAGATTCACCTTTTAAAATACTTTAAACTACACAAAATAGATTTTAAATTCATAAATACTAAATATTATTAAAAAGTAATTAATCACACCTTTATTTTGTAAATAATTATCTATTTTTTTATATATCTTTCCCATCAAAAAGAAATCTGCAAGGAAAACAAGAATAAAACAAAACATTGTCCGGGAAAACACTGTATTTTCAATTTTAAAAAATAATTTTATATTAAAATTAATGAATTTTAATGACATTATCGCATTTATTATAACAAGTAATTTTAAGCATACACTGTAAAAAATATCCGTTTTTTCCCGGACTTTTTCCGTATATTTGACGGTTTAAAGCTGTTTTGTTGACAAAACGGTTTTTCCCCGTTTTCCGCTCCAGCCATAAACGGTTTAAAACCGTCAGTTCAAATTCTATTTTTCGTCAGACGGTATTGCTTTCCGTATGATAACTTTCCCTTTTCTTAAATGCAATTTTATTGCATTCATTTCATGTTTTTAATAGGGTTCCATCTCCGCTATTGTTTACACATGTTGCAGTAACCTGTTGTCACTCATGAAAGCTAACCTTAAAACACGTGTTCTGGCAATAGTTGATTTTTACACCACTAGGTGGCGCCACTAGAGCTATAGTGACTTTAAAACTCAAATAGATTATTTTTACTTCATTTTCTGATGTCTCCGGTGGTCTAGTGGTTAGAGCGACTGCCTTTTGTTTCTATGAACGCCGTTTCGATCCCCGGCTCGGAGGAGTTCGAAGTTTTGTCACCATCTTGCATCGAAATCGTCCAAGTAAGTTCAATTAAAAATTAGATTAATTGAAATCAATAATAAAGCCTTGATTAATTAATATTCCTAATCGATAATACACATCAGCACGTTTCAACTCAACTCGAACAGAAGGAGGAAACAACTCAACTCAGTCGATGACGTCACTTACTTCGATGATTTAATTTTTAACGAGAAAACTTGATCTCATACGGTAAAAAACTGTTGTGACTACGGATTTACTTCGTAACTTTTACGGAAAAAACTTGTCCCTGTATGGTAAAAAACCGTTGTGCCTACGGATTTACTTCGTAACTTTTACGGTTTTGCACAACCAACCCAGCTGCCGGTTTAAAACCGTAAATTTTACGGGATTTTTTTTACAGTGTACAATACCACATGCGTCCTTAAATTTAATTACTGATGAAGTCTGTTAATTTTGTCTAAGTTTTTTGCTTGAAAAAGTGTTTTCTCTCATAATACGTCTCTCATCTTTGCAATGCACCAAAACCCCCTTCAGGCGTATATTCTCTAAACTGTAATCCGCTTCGGATTATTTCAACTGATTTTAGCATTTCATCATACAAAGGTTTGTTGATTTCTGCATCATGATCATTTCCATCTTCATAATCTTTGTCTTCATTGGAATTCATTGCTGTATTGTTTTTATTTTTCACACACTCCAAAATATAGAATCCAGTTAGTGTTTCCGAGGTTTCAGCTTCAGAATCAAGTGAAAGAAAATAATCAATCAGCACATCATCGTTAATTTCTTCTCTTTCCCTTAGCTGTATCCACATTTTTTTAAAGTTCCTCTAAGGGAATATCGTCTTCGTCCTCCGTACTTGCCGAATTCTCATTACTGACAAAGAATCCATCTGTGGCAAAACTGTTGCGAATAGTACGATCTGTGACATCATAGTTCCAAGATTTGGTCATTTCTGTTATGCTTTCCCGTAAGTTGAACTTTGGCATGAATTGATTGTTCTCAAGCGCAGTTGTAACTTTTCGCACTATTCTCTTGCGATAGTGTATTTTGAAATTTTTTTGTCGCCCTTTGATCCATTGGCTGCAGTTTTGATGTAGTGTTTGGTGGCAAGTAGAAAACTGTAACATTTTTCAGTTTTTGGTTGATTTCTTTCGGATGGGCGGGACAATTGTCAAAAACGAGAGCAATTTTGCGCCACTCTGCAATCATACGTTTGTCTAACTTTTGAACCCATATTTCACACATTTCTGACGTCATCCAAGATATTTTCTTCAGGTCATAATCAACCTCCAAAGATTTTGTGCCTTTGAAACATCTTGGATTTTTGCTTCTTCCTCTAACTAATGGTTTCAATTTCTGATGTCCAGTCAATTTGCACCTAACATGACATTTAATCTTGCTTTGCTTTCCTCCAAAGCGTTTTTCTTTTTTAAATGTTAATGTCTTTTGAAGAAAACATTGAAAAAATAAAGCAGTCTCATTCGCATTAAGGATGTTTTCTGGCTTATACTCTTTTAAAATTTTACTCAGTGTCTCCGTTATCCAATTCTCACTATCATTATCATCAACGTCTTTACTTTAACCAGATATTACTTTTGCCTTAATTCCGTGCCTTCTCTTAAATTTTTCAAGCCATCCATTGCTTCCTCGAGATTCATTGTATTCCAATGCCTTCGCAAATTGAAGAACTTTCTCAATTATGAAAGGACCAGAGATCGGAACATTTTTATCTCGCATTGTGTGTATCCACTTCCAAAACTGCCTCATCTGCATCTTCATAGACACTTGTTTTTAAACCTTTTGAAGAAGAATTCGATTATTCGTAATTTTGTATCTTATCACGATTTTTTATTATGGTTGATAAGCTGTTTGGAGGAATACCAAATTTTAAAGCAATATCCTTTTTCTTCCTGCCTTTATCCGCCTGATGAAGAATTAAATTTTTTTCTTTGATGCTCAAGCACTTTCGCTTTGACATTTTCCAGCTACAAGAACCGAAATTATCAGCTCGACTCTGATCAACAATCTAGAAAACGGGAGACTAGTTCAAGGACACGGGACAGCTCCATTGAGGGCGAAAGGGGATATTGAAAGTTTTTCTAGGGAAGTGTACAAGTGGGTGTGTGAGGGGGTGGATAAATGTTGCACTTCCTGGACGAAATGCAAAGAATGACAGTGATTTTACTGTTCTCGGTGAGTTAGGCGACTGGTAAAACCAGTTCAAGGTCATTGATCACCATAAAATGTGTTAAAAGAAAGAATAAGTTTGAAATGTTCAGAAATATTTTGAGAAATAGGGAGAAAAAAATATTGGATCACAAGAAAAAGTTCGTTAAATAGAGAATGCACTTCGTTATTTGGAGGTTATTTTACGAAGAAATTCGCAAAATGTTCTTGGTTCCAAGGAAAAGTTCGCAAAATAAAGAAATTCGTAAAATAGAGGTTCGTTAAAAGCTAATTATAACACACAAATTCTAATCTAATTATTATTAAACACACATTATCTAGAGAAAAATATCTTGCAGTAAATAAAAAGTTGGTTTTATGATCTTATCCTCTTAATTGTGTTGTTTTTTGTACTATTTAATTAGATGACCCCCCCCCCTTTATTTTGCGGGTGCGTTTTCGTGTTTGTTACACATGTCCGTTGAGCACTTGAGATGTTACTGGATTACCGGTCATTTTTTAATCGAGTTATAACGCCTATGAATGACTTAATTTTAGCTTATAAGTTTAAAAATGACATACAGTAAAACTTCTCTAAGCGGTCAACTCTGCTTAGCGGCCACCCCTCTCAACGGCCACTTTGGTTTGGCAGGGATGTTTTGGCCCATAGACAATAATGTTAAAATAACCTTTATTAGCGGTCATTGAAACCCTTCTGAGCGGCCAGGTTGGCTACCCGTTCAACTTCAGTACAGTCCATTATGCTCATCCCTCTGGTCTTGGACCTTTTATTAAGATAAAAGGGAGGAAAGAAGGAACAAAAGAAACCCACTTCTAAAATACAACAGAAAATCGGATTGGAATTAATTATTCCTTTCCCTGCGTGAAAATAAAGGTGAACTTTAACTTCTTTCGGGGTTGGGCATTCAAGAGTTCAATCGTACCTTTCAGAAACTGACAAGAAGCTGCTGATATGGGTTACGGCTATCAGCAAATGAGACTTTAAGTTAAACCTTAAGGAAATATGGATTAAATTTTTGCCCCAATAACTATTGATGAAACGATTAGGGATTCATTTTTCCAATTAAAGATTTAAAAATTCAAGCATGTTACCTCCGATAAAGTTGGAAGATTTAAGTAAACGAAAATGGTATATAATTTTTTAAAAAATGAGAAATTCCCGTATGAAGTTCTTTTAACGTAGGACTACGTTCCTCCCACAGGGGTCTCAGGAATGAAATTGATTCACACGCCAAAACGCCAGAAAACTTGGTATGGGAGATCATATCTCGATAACTACATATGTTAAAAACCTAACTGTTTTATTTTAGTGATAAAGAGTAACAACAGAAAATAACAATAGATAATTGATGCATAAATAGTTTATTTCAGTCACTAACAATTTTATTGCAATGGAAATGATATGATGTGTGAGTTTTCTCAACGACATCTACTCCCTACACTCCATAGTATTAAATATTGCATGCGCCCCACGTTTTTCGTTTTAAATCTGTATAGGGCTAGAAGAAATTATTTTATACTTTTTAGACCGTTTTCAAAACGTGGTATATTAAAATTTTTATTTTATTTAAATAATTATTTTCTGCTTTTTAGTCTTGCGTGTGCGAAATTTTGCAATCGATTTTAAATATCTAGGTGAGATTATGACGGAGACTTGTGGCAAATTTCAGGTTTATTTCAGTTTCTCTTCACCTGATCATAAATAGAAAATTGTTATTTTCCCGAAAAAGTAAATTACGTGACGCAGAGACCTTCGAGATGTAATGAAAAACGTACTGCTCATGCGCAAAGATATGGCTAAAATATGGGGGTGCTTCGATGATCCCATGGGCCATCCATATACCCAAGAACCAAGTCTGTAATGTTAATAGTTTTCGAGATATAATGAAAAACGTACTGCGCATGCGTCATGCAAATTATGAAATGACAGACAAACAGAGAGACAAGAAAGCGAATTAATATTGCATTGTCATCTAGTTCTGAGCTATGTTTAAAGTTTCAAGTCTCCAGCTCATCGGGAAGTTAGTCTAAAATTCATTGCAAAATTTGTACCGAACAGACAGACAAGAGAGTTAATAAAAACGTGGTAAATAAAAAAAAACTTACGAGAAACAGAAGAGTCACGCTAGTAAAGTTGTCCTACGCCTTTAACATCAGCGGCTGTTTTAAAAACAGCCTCCCGTCTTTTTTTTCCTTTAGATGTGATTCTTAAAATTCGCTTCATTAGAAATAAGGAGTTACGCTGGTTACACACACGGCGGAAAATTTAACTCGCCGCTCACAGAAATCTAGCGTTTGCACACACGGTCGTAAAATCTTCGTCGTTTAAGTCAGCTTTTGACTTAACGACTATCGGCAGCGTGCTTTCATCATCAAATAAATTTAGTTTAGCTTAACTGAGTTATTTAAATTACTTACTGCTGTTTGAAATTGTAAAGATGAAATGACATCAGAGGCCGATGACAATTCGTTAGAAGTTTAATTAAGATAAAAATAAATGAATCACGCACATGGCAGTGCACTTACATCTCTGTGTACAACTAGCGACGCTTAAAACAAGCATTGCCAAACTGCACAAGTAAACTACATACAGTTATGGTTAACGTACAAATAATAAAACAAACCAGGGAGTAAGTGTGATTATTCTTAACAGAAATGAACTGAGAGCAAATTCTAGCTTTATTGTTATTCTGTCGTCGAATAAAGAAGAAAAGAAAAAATCGGTTCATTTGGGTTCATCAATTAATGAAAAAAGAGGAGGTTGGAGCTTTCTACACTTTGTTTTAAGAGTTGAGGAAGGATGATACGAAATTCTTCAATTGCTTCAGAATGTCGAATTACTAATTATAAGAGTTTTTTTTTTATATATTGTTCAATATTGTGTCCAATATTGCACAATATCGAGTCAATATTGTACAATATAATTCACCCCAGTTTCAAGAGTATACTATTTATTTCCCCAAATTAAATTACTTATTAGATTACGTAGTCAACATTAAGAAAAAATTATATATATAGTTCTCTATAAAACGAAAGTTGTTCATCGTATCTGATATTTTGATTAAACAGAATAATGTTGGCATGTGCTTTATGTAGTATAAATAAGGGGAAAATATATAATAAAAATATTTATATTATATACTAAAATATTTTTATAGGTAAAATACTTTAATATTGTGGTGCTAATGGGAAACTTTGAGAATCTCAACGTTTTTTTTTTTTTTTTTTTGCGATTTTTACACTTTCTAGTACGTATATCTGAGAAAGTATGAACTTATCAAAATCATTTCTTCCAATACAACAAAGTCTCTGCGAATTTCCAGGCTGAAACAAGGCGTTTCTGTCCTTAAAAATGTCGAGAGTTTTATCCCACAAAACATGCCTTTTTTGGATTAATGCAATTAAAAATTCATTATCTATAAGGTCAGACATCTTCACAATAGAAAAAAAACCCCAGTAGATTCCAAACTAACTAATCACCGCGACGCTGCGCCGTACGTCGCAGATTTTGGACACTGTCTGCAGACTATTTAGCAATAAAGTTTATTATGTGATCATAAAATTAAAATATCCATCATGAAAAATATCAAAGTAATTCATCACACTTTCAAAAGAACTCTACAATTATTATATAACGCACATTGCAAATATAATTACGTCCCCCCTCTTTTTTCCCGATGCTGAATGGGCTTCCCCTAGCAGACCTAGTGACTGCGATTTGACCTTGAAGTAAGCTAAGCAGGAATGGCGCTAGAGTTTCCACGACGGGGGGCCCTATTTACCCGACAGGGGGGCACGATCTCCCCGACGGGGGGGACAAGTGTAATGAAATTGGTCTCAAATTTTAGCCAGATTATTATTTATCAACTACAGTTGAATACCCCGTACAAAAATTTTCCCCGACGGGATACAAAATTTTTCCCCGACAGGGAGGCACAGCATCCCCGACGGGGGGGACCAGGGCCCCCCGGTCCACCCTTTGGAACCACCCCTGAAGCTAAGTGCCTCATATCGGTATTGGTCACGGCCGATGTTTTCTACGCATTTCATTCCGATACGTTTCTGGCACTTTTGGCTTCTGGAAATAACACGTGATTTTTACTTCGAGATGGCTGCATATGTAGATAAAATTCGTTGTTTCGATTGTGATGCTGCATTATTACGAAAAATCTTAAAGCAGCGTTATTTACGCAGCATGAAAATAAACCTCAGAATTTTCGATCAATCTCTACGGCTGCAATTTGTCGTAAAGAAATTTCTCTTATCTTAATTTTTATTTTTAACCAATAGGCAGATTTAACTAATAATCAATAAGTAAATACTAATCATTAACTTTATGCGTTTTGTTTTAGCAATAACCCAATGTACATCCAGGCCATGCCTTATGGATGGTGAGTCAACATGAGACCATTCACAAAGATAAACCTTTAGCTGCAAATGTTGAACATTTGTTTAAAAGCAATATAAATTTAAAAGAGAAAAAAAATTACAACTCTTAAGGAATCAATCCTCTTACACTAAAGAACATGGTCTAGGACCAATAATTACATATTTCATTAAGTATTTTGTGAAATATAATTGTCAGCTCAATAAAAATTCATTCATTATAAAATATTGAAAGACAATTAAAGATATGCTTGTGAAGCTAATTTTATTACAAATTTGGAGTATTATGGAAGAAATTAAAAGAATAAAAGTAAATGCAGTTACATTACTGCCTTACACAGATTCACTTGAAATTTGTCTTGATTAAAATAACATAATTATTTCAATAAAATTTAATATTTGATTCCATATCATAAAATAAATCAATTTTCACACTCGCGTAAATAAGAAACATTATCTTCCCAAAGAAAAGATTAATCTTCATATGCTCTTGTTTATTAATTTAAACAATTATATTATGCAAATAATAAAGATGTTATATGGTTTTTAATTTATATTTAACGTATTTTAATAGTTATAAGTTGATATAAGTATTTTAAAAACCAGCGGGAGTAGCCTCCCCTAAACTTTCTCGTGTACTTTTCAAACATTTGTCATTTAACTTCCCCCTGCGTTGATAAAAAGTTCGAACCAACTGTAACCCAGAATGCAATGACTATCAGAAGGTTTTTCATTGTTGATTATAGTATAGTAAAATATTGAGGTGAAGAATCATATTCAAAAAGATACGTATGTATTAAAACTTCGCAATATTTTTTTTTTATCAAACTCTAGCAATGCGAGTCCGCGTGCGGAGAAGAAAACAGGAGAATAGCTTGCGCATGCGCAGAGATTGTTTCCAACCCGCAAGTAAAACGAGACGACCTAAATGTTTGCTTCCTTACAAAATCTCGCCGCCAGAATTGGTTTTTGGCGAACTGCCGAGTTTTCGAAGTGTCCCTTCTTTGCACAGGCATTTCTACTACTGCGCATGCGCATGGAGTTGAACAAGTACGCGATTATACAGACCGACAGACTGTCAGCCCGTTGACGGATTTGGCCCAAAATTTTATACGGACCTACATTCATGACGATAAAAAATTGTGTACCAAATTTTATCCATCTAGCTATTCAAGTTTTTGAGTTATAGTGTTCGCATGACTTCGGACATACAGACAGACAGACTTCCCGTTGACGGATTTTGTCCAAAATTTGACAGAAATCTACAAATTATGTTTAAAGACCACATACCAAATTTCATCCCCGTGGCTCTAATAGTTATCGTGTTCACAGACAGACATAATTCAAAAATTATGTTTTTTGTACTCGGGGAGGTCTAAAACGTGGAGATTCGTCAAAATCTCGAGTTCGAATTTTTTGACGATTACAATACTTTCTCTTTGTATACTTCGAATACGAGAAAGTAAAAAAGAAAGCAAAATATTTATAGTCGCGCACTATTCTGCAGACTATTTTTAAGAGACCCAACCTCCGTTGCAGACTGTTGAAAAGTATTCTGCCACTGGGCTAACTTATACAAACAAAGATGAAAATCGCACTGAGCAAAACAAACGCGGTAGAAAAACCGCCGTGTGTGTCAGCTCTCATTTGGCCACGTGCGCCTCTACTTGGACGGCGACGGAAAAACTTCCGCAGACGATAGTAGCAGTCCGCGACTGCATATCTACCGCACGCGGTAAATAGTCCGCGCGTTTATTTTTCCGCTCAATGTGTAAACTCTAACTTACGTCAGTGCACTACTGTTGGAATCCGCTGTGTGTGTAACCAGCGTTAGAACTTGTTTAAATTAGTTATGGCGGTTATTGCGAAAATAACCGGTTTTCGGTTATTCGGGTTTTTTTCATCTCCGGTAACCGGTTTTCGGATTTGTTATATATATATATATGAAAAAAAAACGCCTTTTGTAGAAATTTTTTTTATTAATATTGTTTTACAGGAAATCAATCCATTGGTCAATATTTATCTGTTCAGAAAGAGTCTTACAGTAATCCGCCAACCAACAGACGCCTGGAGGAAGCGGTTGTCGGTGATTGGCCTAAGATGATGAAATTCAAAGCTTCATAACTTGGTAAATTTTAGTATATACTTTGGATTTAATGTAGTTAATGAAGGAAAAATTAGTTACAGATTTATCAATGAAAAAATAGTTGGAAATCATAATTGAATTAGGGGAAAACTACAGAAATATTAAATCAATATTAGTATAGAGATAATTTTTTGAATTTTCAGATGATGTAAAAACTATTTTTACAAAATAAAATTTATTGAAGTTATCACAAGAAACACCAAAATTTAAATAAAATTTAACTTAAATAAATTAATAAAAATAACTTGAACAAAATTTTACTTAGTAATTACTTAAGATTCAAAAGACCACACTTCCACCCTCCAAAATACGTATATGCCAAATTTGATAGTTATGTGTCCAACAGTTTGCCCTGTATATAAGGGGTCGACCTGCCCTTCTTTTGTAAGTTCTGTCCCCCCTCGAAAATTGTCCTCCTTTTCAATATTTGAAATTAGAAGACTGAATCGATATTTAAATTCTGAAAATTTAATGCAGTGGAAAGATAAATATGTTGAAATTGATAAAAGATGGGTGGAAAAATTCAACTATTTCAAAATAAACACATTCCATGTGAAAATTGAATCATTCTCGTTCAATTTAAGTTGCGCTGAACTGAAACTAATGCAGCAGTTGAAAAGGGGTTTTTTTTTAAAAAATTGTTAATGATTTTTGGACCATGTGAAGAATCAAGATTGATTGTTGATACTCTAGCTGCAGCTCTTGCCTTAGAATTCAATATGGAGAATATTTCCAATACATTGTTAGAAGACCCAAGACCTCGAAAAAAAATTCATTCATTGGAAAAATACTCTTTTAAATAATAATTAATAGGCATGTAAGCATAATCGCAATTTAAAATGCTACAAATGTCTTTATTATGTAGTTATTTTATTACAGTACATTCTGCATTATTGTTACAATGAGTATAATGTTTCATTTATTTACAATATATATTTTTAAATTTGCATCCTCCTCTTTATCGTTGAAAAGTTAATCACCTTACTGTATATCATCGACAGACACATTAGCTTTTTTTATTAGTAGAGATTTGGAGGTATAAAATTCACATAATCTTGACCAACTATTCAGATTTACAGAATGGCCATCAGATCAGTTAATAAAGCACAAAATTAGCCAAAAAGCACACTACAGTCAAAAGGAACTCCAGTGAAATCTTATAAATTCAAACAAATTCTTTTATATTAGCACTCAAATTTTGCATTTTACCACTTCTGATTGTAAATAACTTCATAACTAAAAGCAACAGTTTGTCCTTATAATGTGGTCTTAAAAATTAAATTATCAATTAATTATTGTTATTATTTTAAGATGCGAATAAACACTGGGTAGGAGATTGCCTAAAGTTCTCTTCAAATGTCTCCATGAAACAAAAACCTAGATCTTTCAAGTTCTTATTTCAATGCATAACCAAGTGTTTCTTAATCAATTAGTCAAATTACTTTGGAAATCAAAATAATTTTATCCAATAAGCTGAATGAACTTTTTTTCACATATATATCTCATTGCCAAAAATGAAACCAGAAAAAAAGAGCCATTTAACTATTGGCAGTCTTTTTGAATTATACAAAAGTCAGCTTTCAATAGAATGGGCAATTTTCCTCCATTTAATAGTTTTTTAAAAAACCAAATTTAATCTCCATGCGCTTCCTGTTAAAAATTCATTTAATGACTTGTGCAATCGACATGCACACCACGCAATGCTGGGATTACATTTCAGGCAAAAGAGAAATATTTTGAAGACAACAAATGCAGATTCACCAATGAGTAAGTGATTCAAAGGCATTTAATAAAGAAAACATAACGTTTATCAATGAACAAAGAATAGAGCAAGACAATGCCGCCTGTTGGCTTCATACAATTGACAGCACTGGTAAAGCACGCATGCATAGCTGTATTTATGTTTTTGTTTTAAGAGTTGTGAACCTGGCATTTTCTACTAAAGTAGTTTCGATGTAAAAATTCACGGATAATGCGTGTGTAAAATAAAATGTCTATTTTCAGTTTTGTAAAGGAGTTAATTTTTGATTCAGACTACTTTCTGTTGAATCAGGGACTCAGAAGTATGCAAACTAAACTCTAGTGAAATCACATCTGGAGCAGTTTTACTTTTTTAAAAGGTGAAACATTAATCAAATTTAGCAGAGATTTCAGTGAAATCTTGGTTTGCTCCAACACCACCATTCCAGGACACGACAGATGACAGTTAAAGGCCATCACTCACATTCGCAACCAGGTGGCATCGCACACACAGAATCAAAATTTAATTGAATGAATCGATTAACCGATAACGAAGTCAATTACGAGAATATTTAAACATTGAACTATTATCGAGAACACACAAATGTACAAAATTTCAGAACTCTAACACATCAGCAATTGAGTGATAAACTCATCACAAAACTCCATCTTTATCAACATAAAACAGAACAAGTCAAGCGAAATAAAATTGATTGAAACTGTTTTTAAAGCACATTTTTATAAGTTTAATGAAAAGCAGATACTCTTCTCAATTATTTTCAACTTTTGAGCCATTCATTTATAATTTTAAATATTATCTTGAAAATCCATTTTTCTCAAATATACTATGAGGTGGTGCCATGTGTATGGAATCAAAATTTAATTAAGATTAATCGGTGAATAGATAATTCAGTTCTCAAAATATTAAAACAGTGTATTGAGAACACACAACTGTACAAAATTCCATCTTCACAAATATGAAACAAATCAAGCGAAATAAAATTGTGTAGAAAACAAATGCTAGAGCTTGACACTTTGCTGAATTATTAATTAAGGTTAATTCAAGTAAAATAAGGTAAAGTCAAGAAAATTAAGGTAAAGTCAAGACAAGGAAAGCACAACCATAATTTTCAACACATTTAATAAAACAATGTATATATACAAATTGGATTTATACAAATGCTTTATACAAACTTGGCATTCTTACAAATGCATTTCATTAATTTTAAAAAAAAAGAAATGTCCATGGAATTTCTCATCCTGATCACATTTTGGGAGGCCAATTCAATTCCACTTCGAAATATTTACTAGAAGGCAACCACTCCCAGAATTCTCTCAATAAAACTGGAAAAAAGAGAGATTGAAATTAGAGCTTTATGATATTATATAAGTTTTTGGAATTACAATATTTCTGATTTCAATTTCTTCATAACTTTCACTTCTGCTTTAAACTATTCACAAACCCTTATGCAACTAATTTTCATAAATACTTTAGTCAGTACAGAACAGAACGCCGTCTCTTAGCCCCATGCTTGTGACCAGTCCAGTTACTGAACGGTTTGATGTGCAAGACACAGGAATTTTATTAAGGACGAAAAAACAATACCAAAAAAAATCAGATATTTACACTACAGTTGCAAGATTTGGGTCGGTGGGGGGGGGGGGGGGAAACGGGGGGAAAAAAAAATTTGTATCATCGTGACAAATGTCGCACCTCATGGCTTATATAAACCAAAACACTTTAACTTAACAGACTTTACTCACCTGACAGTAAGAATCGTAAAGAACAGTACAATACTTTCGATAATGTAATAAAAAATACCACGAAATAACTAGACAAAAAATGTCTTTGACCGTGTCAACGCTACAAGTACGAGTGGAATGAGTAGAAAAGTAGGAAAATTTTCGAACCTGTCAAGCTAGAAAGCAATGTTGTCATGTTTTCACTATTATTTTCTTTAAAAAGGCAAATTAAGAACAAACAGTTGTAGTGATTTTAAATAAAATCAAGAATTCCGGCCTAGTCGGGGGGGCTGCAGCCCCATACCCCCACTGGATTCGCCACTGCTACACTATATACAGTATAGAAATGTACATTAATTACACTATTATTTTGTATAAGTGTTCTTTTCCTTAGATGTTTTTTCTTTTCTTCGGTGGGAATGTCTGGTCATTTGGATTTTGTTGGATGAGCTCGCTGTAAAGTTGAAGGCTAGGGAGGTAGGAAGAGATCTCTGTTGTTTAGTCAGTTCATTAAGATTAAATATAGAACTTGGATATGAATGTTCCTCTCCCTTTAAAAACATTAGTTTCTTCCCTGTCTGTAACTCTCACTGTGCACCATTAATTAAAATGCAAGACATATGTTACTTCTAATTCCATTACTACTGTGTACAGAGGGGAAGATTAAATATCTTCTCCTCTCTTTAATAATACAGAGTGATTCAAAACTCAATGTGAAAACTATTAGAAGAGGTAGGAAACATAATAATGAGCCAAAATACACAAAAATCATACAAAATCACATAGGAATGTATGGCAGGAAACACTAACCAAATGAGCTAGAGGGCGCTGTTGTCCAGCATTGTAGTTTGATTTCAGCGATGGTCATTCACCCCTTCTTGGTCGGATTTTTTTTTTTTTTTTTTTTTTTTCGAATTTCCGACCAAAAAAAAGCTTTTTTTTTATTGCTAAAAATTAACACATGTTCTATCCTGAATTCGAAAAAGAAAATTATTTTTGTCAGTAAGCAGTTTTTGCTTGACCTCCTGGTGGTCATACATGTGATATCCAGTTCACTGATCTCCAGTTTTCCCTGCAATGCACCCTATTTTTAAATTAAAACAAAATACTCACTGATAATATATTTTCCAAATCTACTGCTTTGAGGTAGTTAAGATAAATATCTGCTTGATATGAATTAATAATGATATGTAAAAAATGTTTTGTTTAAATGGTTTTACAACCTTACCAGGAAAACAGCCCTATAATCTTTCTTGACCGTCAGAGTGTAAAAGCCACATTTAAATAATTTATTGCCGGTTATTTTACTGCTTACATTGCCAAAATCGAGAAATATAACCAGACACGTAAGTCGTGGCAAATTCAATTTTACCGATGAAATTTTTCTCTTCATCGCATGACACGCAACACCGACCGTAAGGGCACAGAATTGTCGAACACATGACATCAACCAAGAAGGGGTTAAAAGTTTCGACCGGATATGGAGAATACGCAATAATTTATGAATGCTAAGGTGGCAGACATGCCGACCTTGTTGCAAAAATATCCATCACCATTTTAAATGTCCATGAAATGCCGGTTATTTTCGAAAGGGCTCGCCAATCCAAGCCTTGCCGCTGTGAGGCATGCATAACTGTGGATGGCAAGAGCTTTCAGCACTTTTGTGAAGCTGGGAGTGTGCATGAAGTAGAAAGTACCACCAAATTAAGAGCTGTCACCTGTAACTGACTCGTCATTTCTGCATTTTCTATGCCTTTTTGCATTTGTGTCCAAACATACATTCATATGTGTTTCAGGCTTTCTTCCCCAAACAGTTTGCACACTGAGTTTTACATCACCCTGTATTTGTTAATCTTTTATTAGCTTTAGTTTGTGTCTATGAGTTGCGATCTAACTAAAAGCTTTTGTTCAACTTTGCTTTATTGAAATGCTGGCCAACAATAACACAAAGAAGTATAAACAAAAATGATTAATGTTTTCAATTAAGGATTACACAAGGAGCATCAGTATGAGCTTAACCTGTATAAATTATTCTCATTAAAATTCAAAAGTCAACAGACGTATGTATGTATTGTAACAAAGTAGCCAAATAACAACTATGATTTAGGGGAGCTGTAACAAAACGATGATTTAGGG
This sequence comes from Araneus ventricosus, assembly GCA_013235015.1. Taxonomy (NCBI): domain Eukaryota; kingdom Metazoa; phylum Arthropoda; class Arachnida; order Araneae; family Araneidae; genus Araneus; species Araneus ventricosus. The sequence continues at coordinate 187,134 of BGPR01000929.1, forward strand.
TTGCAGGTGAAATTTAACACAACATTCTTCGCCTAGTGTCAACAGTCTGAGGAATGGCAATGCTTTTCTGTGCAGGTGCATTATAACAAAGCTTGGAGGGACAGAGGTGCCAAAAGCGTCCGCAAACGTGACGATAATTGCTGGAGACCAGACAGGACCACAGGGTTCTTAAGAAAGCGTTAATTGACAATGTCGCCTACATGAAGAGAACTGAACAATTCAAAGTAACGAAGCGTGGATTTGACGGACAAGGGGCAGCATTTACCTTTGTAGCAAGAGTGCTAACGAGGGAGACATAATGGTGGGACTTTTTGCAGGTGGTGGAAAGGAATGCCATCTTACTAATGAGGAGACGCGGATCGGTACAAAAAACGGGGGGATTTCGTTTGTCGGGGAGGAGTTGAGAGTTGGACTTCACCTACGCTGGTGAGCGTTAGGTTAGCTTCGAATCGAGACTCGGTAGTACTCCCATCAGGGATAGCGTGTTCAGATATTTACGGATAGACCCGGTCCTCGGGCTCATCTCGTAGGAGTTTACATAGAACTCCGGGACTATATTGAATTTTCCAGCGCAGTGCAGGTTGGTTTCGCGAAATTAAATATCTACTCGACCAAGAGTTTCAGTTTCTCCCTTCGAGGTCATTTTTATTAATTTTTTTTGTACATAAGCATTCTAATTTAGAAAATGTATATTACAAATGTATGTATATAAATTAGCTGTAATAAAATTCGGAAAGACTACTCATTGTCTGAAATCGCCTCGAATTTGCTCAGCCATCAAACCGCGGCCATCGGCCGTGACGTCACAGTATGTATGTCCCTCTATCTTCTCACGAACCACTGAATCCTGAAACTAGCCGTAAGTACCAAAAGATGGAAAATAATCCAAGGAATCCATTTCGACTGTTGAAATTCCGAAATTGTAATTAGTTAAAAAGATATTAATTAAAAAATATTGATTGATTCCCCCGTGCTGCCACCTATCGACAGCTTTGTCATCCAACGTTCCTGCAATTTTTTTTGTTTATTGACAACTTTGACTCCGGAGTTTTGTTTATTTATTTAATGAAACCTGGTTTTAATTTGTATAAAAAAGGTTTTTTTTTTTCTTATTTAGCAAGTTTGGTGTTTTGAAATTATAAACAATGAAAAAAAATCATAAAATAACTTTCTGGTTCTTTCTTTTCAATACTCAAAAATCGGTCATTCACGTGCTGCCATCTATTGAGCAAATAAAATAGAATTTTAAAGTCATTCGTTTACAACAGAAAAAAAAAAGTCATGGAAAAAATAATTAGAAGCTAGGAATATCAAGGAAACGCAAATAAAACTCAAAATTAATTTATTTGAAAGTAAACTTAAACCTTTTGTAAAAAGAATCCAAATTAATGAAACTTAAATAAAAGTAAAATTATCTTTATTTACAAAAGAAATATAAATTTTTAAAGCTATGGGTTTTTAAGTAAAATTCAGATTTAAAAAAAATTCAGGGATAAACAAATATGAAACAAGAAGTATCAATTAAATTCAAATTGTATTCAAAATTCGTTTATTTGCAAATAAATTTAAATTTTAATAAAAGAAAACAAAATGTGAAGTTTGTTTGTAATGAAGCAAGTAATTTAATCGCCGGTAATGGTACGTTGGTGATGCTGGATAATTTCAGTTCTGGGAATTAGATGATCTACTGCTGTTGTTGGAGGCAAAGGGTGTGTGGGATTTGTTTGTTTTTAAGTAAAATTCATATTTAAAAATAAAAATTAGTAAAAAAATAGTGATGTAAATTAATTTTAGGCATTTTGAGGGTCAATTGAAGATCCGCTTCCGCACAGAAGTCCCCTTCTAACATCATACTGAAACTTTGATGATTTACTACAACTTAAGTGTGAATGGCAGACTTCTCTCCGCCCGGGAATATCCTTTTATTCGAGATAGCCCGTGCAACGATGGGCCATACAACTAGTAAAGAAATTAAAATAAAGAAAATTTCAACAACTTTTTATTTCTTGTTTTACTATTTTCAATGAAAACAGATTATAGAATGGGCTTAATACCAACAACCTCATACAAATTAGCCAAATTCCATTGTATCTTTTCTATGGTCATTTGAATTTTTTATTAACATTATATTAAAATATAGTCTATGATTCGAACTCATTTTGGTTAATTAGAAGTGAAAATTAAAAATTATTAAAATTTAATTTTTTATTTCTGAATTTTTTTTCATTAGTTAAATATGTCCTTGCCATGTGCCTTCAATGATAGTATGCGAACAATCTTTTAATGCCCTTGAGGACTTATTTATGTATAAACTATTCAATGAAGCATAAAATTTTCTCATTTTTCAAAAAAAAAAAAAAAAAACCTACTTTGGTTTGATGAAATCATATTGTTTGTTTATTACAATTACTTACTTAATTATTAAGAATACTTTTTGTATTATATTAAATTGTATTAATATTTTTAATTTAATTATTATTACTTTATCTATTAAAATTACTTACAGTTTTATATTTATTATGTATTATTTATTAAATATGTTAAATATTTTTTTTAACATCTTTGCTCTCATTTTTAGTTTAAAAATTGTCATTTTCTATTGCTGTACTGAAAAATTTATGGCAAAATCGATTTTTTTTTTTTAATTGTATTCCCACCAACCTTAGATTAGCCAAGTTCAACTCTTTATTAAGCAAATATAAAAATTCTATGTTTAAAACTTGACAAGCCATGAAGAAGATAGTAGCATTTCATTTCGCTTGTTATAGTACTCACTTTTTTGAGCATTCACATTTTTTCAAGTTCATGAACATTGTGAATATTCAAACCAAAACTTCAGTTCAAGGCAAAAGATGTAAACACACCACACACACAGAAAACATATTTCCTCACTTGGGAACAGATTGTCACAATACAATTAACTGGAATTTTAATGGAGAAGCATTTGAAATTTTTCTATTTAGGCCTATTTCTTGTAAGACAACAGGGTGATGACTGCACACTTAACACCAATAAATACTGAAATTGAGACATTATGTTTCAGAAAATTTTATATTGAGGCATTCTTACTCGAACTGAACAAAAACAATTAATTTTATTTTTCCTTTTCTAACAGATACAACAGATACATGCAAATGTTATTGTTAATGGAGATATGATTATAGAAGTCATTCATCATTTGTATTTTGAAATCTTCGATAAACTTTATTTCCGTTAATTTTTTCTCTTCAAAAATTTAAGTCATTCACTAGAGTACACTTAAGCAAACAATTCCAATCATAAAATAAGGCTGACAAATTATAATCTGTAAATACAGTTGAAGTACAGGGTAAGGATTCATTAGGTTCCAGTTGCATTAGGAAAGGTAAAAAATATTAAACGAAAAGGGGCGGAATGTATCAGAATGCTCTTAAACTATTTATGTATTTCGTTTTCAACATATTTCTGAAACATGTATAAGGTGTGCCCAAATGGGAGGGAGATTTTTGCCAAAGTGACATTGTGTCCAATTGCAGTGGGTTAACACATTAGGGCTCAGTTAAATTTAAAGCACAGATTTAAGTAAAATTCTTTTAAATGATGATTAAAACACCAAGATTGAGATAATTGTAAAGTAAAAATTCATCCATGTTAGTCTGAGATAATTACTTTTCTATAAATTGTCTTTCTATAAGTTGCCACATAATTTTTAATCATTCATTTTAAAACACATTTTTTAACACATATATTAAAAGATTTTTAAAATAAAGTAAAATATCTAAAAAAATAAATATCTTTTGAATTCCTTGCATTACCCCAAAAATAAATCAGAGGGTGGAAAAATACTTCAAAATAATGACACTTTGACTTCAAAATCAGGCTAGTGTGCAATAAATCCCAATTGAAAATGGTTTAAGATCTTGGGAATGCGTACTGATTACATACAGTGATAGTGTTATGATTCGGACGGGTTCGTGGATTGAATGGACTTTTATCAAGATGGCACAAACAGAAATTTACAGCTGTTATTTACAAATATTTACAGTTGACAGAGCAAAAACAACCCAGTCTTCAAAAGACTACAATAGCTCAAATCAGCTCACAGCACGGTAAAAATTCAAAACAATATGCCGCAAAATGGCCTAGTCACTCTGCTAAATTCAGGAGCCTCGTCACCAACAATAACGGGTTACGCTCACTCGATCAAAGCAGAACAGGAACTGAACTTATCATGATTGCAGCGAGGTTTTATATACTCTTGGGAAACTGCCAAACTTTCAAGAAAAAGCTAGAAATTTTGTGATGCCAAGTAAGCAAATATGCCACCAAACTTTGTTGTAAAAACCACCCCCAAGTCGTTGAATTTACATAATTCATACCAATATATAACATGCAGTGTTCTCAAACAAAGCCAATAAAGAAACAATGGAAGGTGACTGGTTTGGTCCTAGATGTGAAACATAACTGCCTTATAATTACACTATCCTAATGAAATATTTTTCTAAATCAAAATTTGAGACACATAGTAAAACTAAAAATATCCTTTTATTTCAGGATTAAGAAGGTAAAAATTCTGGAATTCCAGATAAACTCTGAAAATCATAGCCTCCTGTTCACTAGGGCACACCTTATAAATAAGAATTTGGGACAAAAAGAATTCCTATTTTTTTTTTACATACATTTAGGATCCTTCTTCCAAACTTCCTTTAAAGATTCTCTTGAATCTACATCTCTCTCCACAACAGCTTGCAAAAAGTAGCGAGTTCTCGGTTGCAGCCTAGAAATAAAGAATTGACTTCATTACAAAAAAATAAATGATACATAAATATTCTTTCATCCACAAGCAAGCATTTAAGCTCAATTTTTACTTCATAATCTGATAAAATAACCTTTGTGTTCACATATTTTACTTTCCACCTGCAAAAGAGTTACAATTAGATAAGCTATTTCAGTCCTTTTAATATTTGCTTCACGTTACCAGTGGATTAAACAAGAAAACACAATAAGCAGTCAAAAGTTGACTAGGTTTATCCTTTCAATGATGGATGGATGTATCTAGGGTGTCTCAAAAAACTTTACTCTCCAAGGATTTTCCTATTCCTTTTGGTCCTAACAGAGAGAATATGAGGTTTCAGTCATCAAAGTTTACAGGAAAATTTGCCTGCAAAGCCCTAAAAATTTGAAGAAAACTACAAAAATGTAAAACTTTTACCATTTTTTCTTTACCAAAAATTTTATATGGTTACCAATGCATTAAAACTGGTTTATATATTGTTACAAAAATCGCCCGGTGGGTATATGTGAATATAGACTAATAAGCAGGATAAAAAAAAAAATTCTGCACAGATTCCAGCAAAATAATAAGCTCAAGTAACAAAACTAAACAGCACTTGTATGAATTAACAACACAGGCAGATAGCAGATCACTAATAGATATCAGTAACAGCACTTTCAATAGCGCTAAGCTCACTAGCTTGCATTGCCACCAAAGCTCCAAAGAGAGACTGACTGTAGCTTGTCTTTTATACATTTTCCGAAGGGATGTGATGGCACATAGAAATCTCTTGAGGGTTCTCTAAATTTCTGTTCCCAGTAGAGATAGGACCTTGTCACCAAATTCCCAAAATGGTCGCCAAAATCAGGGTTCATCTGCTCGTCTTCCAGTAAAACCTCTGTAAAATTCTCTTTCTTGCCATAAGATTAGGATGTCAGGGAAATAACTTAACAGCTCCAAAACTTTATGTTCCTATGGATATGTTTACTTAGAATATAAAAACAAATAAGCATTAACTGTATCCTTAGCTACTTATGCAGGGTTCGTACACATTTCCTTAAAAGACTATCAAGGACTTTTAAGGACTAAAAAAACCAAAAAATAAGGACCTCTAAATTGAATAAACTTAATGAATTGTCGCACGCATTTTTAAATAAAATCTCATTTTTGCAAATTCGACCTATTAGATGATAAATTATAATATAAAACATAGAAGATACATTACAAATTTAACACAACGAAACTCCTAAAAATATGTGTTAATAAATTGATGAAAAAAAACCCCATGAAACTGGTAATCAAATTAAATATCTTTTAATTCCAAACTTTTTTCATTCAATTTTACATCCAAGGTATTTATTTTAATTTCTTTTTCAGAAATTGTTTTTCTTAGTTCATGCGATTGAATAGATAAATTTATGTCCTTTGACTTTTCAGCCTCATCAGCTAAATCATTTGCTTTCTCATTTGTTTGGTGCATGTCCGTTTGGAGGAACATTTTCTTTTGTTTTAAAAATTCTATTTCTTCCTCTAGAGCTTTTCGTTTCAGTTGTTTTGTTTCAGTCTTTTCTTTGGATCTTCCACTTTCTAAATACTGCATGTATTTTGCGCTGAGGTGGCAGCCGTCCTCATTTCTTTAGTAATTTTTAAGTCATAAATAGCCCCAGACAGCTTAATAAATTCATGATTTACATGCTGGAAAATATATGAAGCATCTTTCAAATTTTCTATTTCTAGGGCCTTGTTCACCGAAAAACCTCATTGTCCATGTGACAGTTTTAATACCATTTTGATAATCTTCCAAACTTTTTCATAATGATTATTGCTAAAATAAGTTTGTAAAAAAATATCAAGGGAATCACTCTTTGGATTGAAAGAAGTAAATTCAAATGAATTTGGCTTTACAATATTTAACAGAAAATCTGCATAGAGTAACAAAATTTCGTCGCAATCTTTTCCCAAAATACGTTTATTTTGCGACAATACAATCAATACCCTTTTCATTTTCTCCTGTGCTTTTTCGGGATATCCAGCCATTACTCGTGGATCAATGCAAATCGCAGGTCTTACTAGTGCGTAATTCACAGGACATTTCTGCATGAAATGTTTTATCATTGTTATGATGTTTTTCCGACTATCCTGTCCGAGTGTGAAAACATCCTTGTCTGCTAATTCCTTATTTTTTATCTTTTCTGTTATTAGTTGCTCTGCAGCAAATCCTAAATACACTTAACTTTTATCATTATACAAGTTTGGGTCACTGAAGTTGAATTTGCATAAAGTCTCAGGTTTCTCAATTCCTTCATTCTTTGGTTTCAAAATTTTGAAATGTTGAATGCAATCATTAACAAGTTTTAAAAGCATCACTGGCAAAAAATGGAAGTAAATGTTTATCACTTTGATACTGTTCTAAAAATGGTAACAGCACTTTTGACAATCATTCCTACGGAACCATGGACCTTTAGGCCATCTGTAACTCCTCCCTTATTTCCCAAAGTGTATGCGATGGATATGTATTCGTGGAACGCGAGCAGTGTCGTCCCCCCACCCCATTACACGAGAGCCACGTCGATCGAGATTAGAGCCGCCGAGAAGGAGGAATTAGAAAAACGATAATCGGTGAAATTTTAAATTTTTTAATAATGGCAGAGTAAAAAGTAAGGACTTTCAAGGACTTTTAAAAATTGGGCATAAAAATAAGGATTTGTAAGGACTTTTAAGGACTAAATGTAAAAGTAAGGACTTTTAAGGACTTGTAAGGACGCGTACGAACCCTGCTTATGACTTGAAGGGAAAAAAGCATAAAATAATGAATATTTACACTAATTCAGAGTTGTTTCTTTACAGAAACACCATACAACAGTTACTGTATGTTCCCAATAACAGATGAAAATTTTACAAAAATGTTAAAGAAGGTAAAATCAATAACCAAAAATGAAGAGCAAACTCAAAACCTTCTTCAGTCTGTTGAAAGAAAGTAGGAAAACAAAACTCCTTGCTTTAAGAAGTCTTCTTCTTCTTCTTCAAGAGCGTAACAACCTGTTGCAGATCTTAGCTGCCTCGACAACACGCTTCTTCCAACTCAGACGATCCAAAGCAACTCTTTGCCAGTTTTTTATTTTCAAAATTGTGATGTCATTTATTGTATCATCCAGTCATCTTGTTGAAGGTCTGCCCCGTGGTTCTTGAAAGTGTGCAATCTAGTCAGGTTATTTTCGGGGGTTCTCTAGACATGGCCGAGCCATCTCAGTCTGTTACTTCGGATGATTTGTGTAAATTGAGGCTCTTTGTAAAGTCTATGAAGTTCAAAATTATATCTGGTTCACCAGCACCCTCGTTCTTGTACAGAAATTATAGTAATTATACTTTAAAAGGCACAGATGATACAATTATTACATCTACTAGGAACATTTTATAAGGAAAAGAAAAACTAAGCAACCTTAATAAAAAGTATTATTGTTAAAAGTACAATAGAATCCCGCCTATCAGACTTCACCGAGGGTCACTCACCTGCAGGTAGGGATTCTAAAAATCGGATCTTTTTCTCTAAGAGGCCTGACTTTCGTCAAAACAATAAACCACTTCTTGCCCGAAAGACACAAAGGAAAAGAAAAGCAAAAGAAGGACTGTCCACAAAAAATTCTTCCACACATCACAATAAATAAGCCAATAATTTTAGTTTAAAAAAAGATTTAAAGAATAAAACCATTAGCCATCAGGCAAAAAAAGTCATCATAATAATAAATATTCACCAAAGGAAAAGTATTCAATTTACGCCAAGCTGAGAATGCACCAAAATGGC
>BGPR01000929.1:205904-232004 GCA_013235015.1 Araneus ventricosus
TCTCATGAGCCCCCCTTAGATACAGCCACCTTGATACACTCGAAAATTATTGTTGAATCTTACAGAAAATTATAAATTAAAACTTCAAGAATATTGGAGCAAAATTTTTGAGTTACTTTGCTAAAATTGTTAAACGTCCAGAACTAAAAAACTTCTTATCTCCAAGTCCAGGAATTTTCCCAAACTTTATCTCTAATAATTCCTATTCCGAAACAAAATTTCTTAAGACTGCTATATACATTCTAAAAGGAGGACTATTAGCCCTATCCTAAACCTATTATTTTCCATTTATAGTTGAATTTAACGGTTGAGAAGCGAGTGAAATTAGATGTGCGAGTAACTGACACACTTCGCAGCAAAGGGTTAAATAAATCTCTAATGAGCAACACAATAAAATGCAAAGTATGAGATACTCCTTTTTTTATAAAATAAAATAAATATTGTGAAAGGATCATGTTCACAAAGAAAGAACATAGTAAAATGCAGTGAGTTTCATTTTAATACTGGAGAAAACTAAATAGTGTTGGGGACAACAAAGTTTTTATATTGCAATAATGTTCAAATGTAAGATAATTAAGTAATGCATATAAATGCTCCAAAAGATATACAAACATCTACATAGTGCATTTTAAACTATGATCTATACTTATAAAAGGCAATGTTTGTGAGCTTGTGCGCAATGTCCAGACGAATCTATCACACTTACAGTCATGAAATTTGGCGCACAGGTAGTCCTGATGGTGACTCAATGCACATTGAAGCCTGAATTTAAAAACTTTATCTAGAATTTTTTTTATTTAATGTTTTGGGTCAAACGGATTAGGAGTAGAGAAAGCTTCAAAACTTCTGTTTGTAATGAAACAAATGAACAGCCGAGTGTAAAATTCAATAATATTCTAACATACAATAATATATCTATAGTCAAGAAATGACAATTTTTATTATATTGTTCCTTTTTTCCTTAATAAAATTGTCTTATATTTCAAAAGTATATTATTTTGTTATATTTTAGTTCACAAATATTTTTTAAATAGTTTACATTTTTGAATTAAATTTTTTAATTTGTTTTTTTTTTAAGTACAGATTAATGACTGGTATGTTGTTATATATATATATATATATATATATATATATATAATTCTATGACTGTAACGCTCATTGTCTAATATACAAATGTTAAATATATATATATATAGTTTTAAAAAAATCATTAAAATAAAAAAAATCTTGATTTAAATAAAAAAAATCCGATTTAAATCAAATAAATCGATTTTTTTGAAAAAAATCAAAAAAATCAACAACCCTGGTACTTATACATTTAAACTCTCTTATAATTTTAATATATATTAATTTAAATATGGCCAAAACAAAAATTAATTTATCTAACAGGAATTTGGCCAATTCAAAGCTGACAGGTGTGCAATAAAATACACCTGTTCATAAATACTAAATCTTGAAGTAAGGAAAACTGGGTCCAAAAATTAATACAGCAAGAGAAACAATTTTTTAAACTAAAAATGCCATTTTTTTTTAAATCTGCAAAAGTTTTAATAAATAATTCATAATTATTAAACAAACAGTAATTTTAATAGATAATAATTATAACTAAAAATTATAATATTTTTATTTCTAAAAAAGTGAGAGATTTTTACTCTCTCATAAACGAAGAATACAAAAAGAAATAATCATATTTAAACAATTTGACCTCCAAATTTCGAAGCACTCCACATTTCATACCTTCCGGAATTATACAGAAAATTAGTAAAATTCTACACTGGGAAAAGCTGAAAAAGTGACAAGTAAACATCTTACCCTGTACGCATTTTTCAAAGCCTTTTCACCTTTTGCTTCATCATGAGGCACTTTTCTACAAAAATAACAAAATTTTTGAGGTATTAAAAATTCTTCCAATATGGAAGGAGCATGAAATCTAGTGTATGTATAAAAGGGTTGAAGCCTTTGAATTAAAAACAGTAAAGAGAACAGAAAATTAAAATTAATAAGCAGTGTTTGGAAGATATATCTTCTATACTTGTAAAAGGCAATGTTTGTGTGTGCCTGCTTGCGATGTTCAGACAAATCTATCGCATTTACAGCCATGAAATTTGGCACACAGGTAGTTGTAATGGTGACTCAATGCACCTCGAAGCCGAAATTTTAAAATTTAATCTATAAAATTTTTTATTTAATGTTTTGCGTTGCTTTGGGTGATTTTTCGCACTAATTTCTCAATAGCATGGTTTCGGATAACTGTACGACAAAAATAGATACACTATCGGAAAGAGCACGCGATTTCCGTTCTAATGAAGTTAGTTTTGAATTTCTAACGTAATTTACTGAATTTTGAGAAATTTTTTTAAAAATAGCCAGTTTTGCCATCAAAATGTTATTTTTGTTTTTAAATTTGTTACATCCGACTTTCTAATAACACTATTATTTTCAATTTTTTTCAGCTTATAACTAGAACGGTTCTGTCGGATTTAAAACAAGAACGGTTACAATATCTTATCCCGTTTTTTTTAATTAATTTTTTCCTGGTCAGATAAAGATTATATTTGATTGGTTGAAGAGGAGGAGACATCATAACCTTGAATTGAATGACTGATTATTTTCGGCAGTATCTTAATGTATTTATTCCTCTCGCATACTTTGCTTGCAGTATAATAGTTTTCATGTTGCAATTTTTCAATATTGTTTTGGATAAACTTCTCTACAAATAAAATGCCATTATCGCGAAAAAAAATAAGTGGGAAAATCAATAATTTGTATCTTTTGGTTTGATTTTTTCAAAACTTTTTCATGTCATTGTGGGCGGGCTTTTTTTTTTTTTTCTCATTTTATTGAAGTCCTGATTCCATAAGTAATGCCGTGCTCGTACTGCTATTATCCCAATAAATTAGAAGCTAGATTATCAAAATAAATATTCAGCGAAAAACAATCTTAGCCCGAATGTAGTACAATACTACATGTAGCTGCTGAGCAGCCTATATTTTGAATCTCTCAGTTTAAGTATTTCTAGGGTTTTAATAATTAAATCTTATTTTAAATCAGAATCTAGATGTTTCATTACGTCCCTTAGCGCACAGACGGATTATAGTTGAAACAATAAGAGAGAGCACAAGTTTCTTCTCTTTGAAACCAGTTTTCAAGTGCCGAAATGAATGGCGAGAACTTTCATGTCGATTGAAGAAACAAGCTGAAGGATTCATACATGACAGGCTACGCTGAAAGTGTAAAAAATCATCCAAAACTGTAATTTCGTTTTTATTTTAATCTTCTAACAAAAACAGACTACAAGCAATTGCATAGAAAAATAATTTTTTCAATGTTTTCATTTATTTATTCAGTATATGCATTTTTCATTGATACTGCGACTTACTTCATTGACATTTTGAATACATTTTTAGCATTCGCTCAAAATGAAGATTTATGACATTATGCACATTTTAAATTACTCTATGTGATTTTAGATATAGTCTGAAACATTTTTCTCATGTTGCATAAGAATATATGGATAGCATTTTGCATCAATAAATCATTTGTGAATATTATATTTATCACGGGCACCAAGCATTATTATTGTAATAATTTTCATATTTTTGAGAAAATTCACGTAATTCTAGATTTGAAATAAAAACTATAATTTCAGTGATGTTAAACATGCAAATTATTTTGTAGAACTAAAACATGTACTTAAAAAATAAATACTTTCATGTTATATTTTAATGTACAGGGTGTCCGAGAATTGTTGGACCCATTTCAAAAATTAATAAAAAAAAAAACCCTAATGTTACTGCAGCTTTTTTTTTTTAATGAGAGAACAAATAAAAAAAAATTGAGATAGGAAGCATGCCATTATGATGTTCTAAATTTGCTACAGTGAAAGATTTCCATATGCAATGTCTACCAATCAGAGGAGGAGATGCACATTTTCTGGTTTTCTTTCTTAGTTTTTCTTGAATATCTCAAAAACTATTCAGTTTTCGAATTACATTTGATTTAACAAATTAAAGAGCGTAAAATTCCCTACCAATACATGCTTTTATTCTGCTTCTAGGTTTAATAATTTCGCAGATAATGGCTCTCAAAAATAGGAGATGTCCAATAATTTACGACCCCCTAGACCACCGTAACGGCACATTATCTATCTGAAAAAAATTAAAATGCGCTCATTAAGAAAACATAATTTTAACATTAGTTTTTTATATTATTAATTTTTGAAATGGTCCAACAATTCTCGGACACCCTGTATGTGGAACAGTTTGATACTTTACAATATTTTATACATTTTTAACAAAAAATCAAAAATGAATTTTGCTGATATTTTTTTACAGTATAAGAATGATACAGTAAAACTGTAATGAAAATTTCAGAGCTCAGAAATTGAGGAAGTTTGCTTCGAATGCCCAATACACCCTATTCACAAAAAAAGCATTTGCTCAAGAGCATTTTGCATTTCACAGTTACCTGGCTATTTGGTCTATAAAACAGGATGTAACAATCTTTCTAATGGTGTCCACCATTTCATCATCTGGAGGACTCAGTTTCATATCTTCGATTACTGCTGCATCTGGGAAGGCTCGGTTCACTAGAAAACGAGACAAACATCATTCACGCGACCACACAGATTATATAGATTGCATATACCATGGAATACAACTGCTTTTTGAAATTGGATTAAATTATCCTCCTAGTCACAATGAATAATTTTAGTAAAAAATTTTTAATTAAAATATTTTATAAGAAATTGAATTATTACGAAATAGCATACATAATTGTATGTTAAAATTTTCCTTCAGAAAATGTCTAACTAATTTTTTAATTGCTCAATTTAATGTGTTAAAATATGTTGCTAACTGATAAATTTCCACTTTTATGAAAAACAGTATAAAAACAACATTGATGAAGAAGCAATAATAAATAGATTTAAACACATAATTAGAAATAATGAATGCATATAAAAGGGTTAAAAGTGTTTAATTTGAATCAATTAAAAATTTTGTAGTAAAGAAATATGTGATAAAATTCATAATTTACACTATATAAAATACAAAGTAAAGAAAAACTATCTTGTTTCATTCATTGATAAAGGATGAAAAATACTTCACAAAAATAATATTTGAACAATTTAAAGTGCTATCCCCACACACACACAGAAGAAAACAGGGAGATTTGTAAAATAAAAAATCTTGTTAAGTTTTTTTCCTGCCAACAAAAATGGTATGTAACCGTTGAAGTAAATCACCAACCATGGACGGAAGCAAGAGAAAGAAGAATTTATTATTTACAGAAGAAAAAAAAAGATATGTGCATTTTAAGAAAAGATTAACCAATCGGTGCACCACAAGAAAAGGATTATGACATCATACATCAAAGATTAAAACAGGAAGTGAGCGAGTCATGGACACAAGATTACATATTGAATACTACATCTTAACAATAACTTAGTAACCCAATACGCTAATTTGAAGCAACTAGTCTCCTTGAGTCATTTTCAGAGATATCCTTTCTATGTAGATTCTATAAAAATTGCCAGTGTAACTAAAGATGTCACATTTTGTTTGTGATAGTGGTTCTAACCCTACTTGGTGCGGCATATCCTGCCAAGTCCATGAGTCATGGACTCATAATAAAGGGAAAGTAAGGAATCTTCTGTTAATCAAAGAGACCATGGAGAGTCTAGATATCAGCTGAGGTCTGAATGAGTTCAAATCATTGGTGTGGGGTGGTTCTGAAACCTACTGAAGAAGTTGGAATTTTTTGCATACATAATACTATTATGAAAATCATCTGGTAGGTGTTCCGTGCATGTAGCCCAAGCTGGATAAGGGAAAATGATGCTTTATTCCATGAATATTTGAGAAAATGTGAAGCACAGGTAACGAGAAAAACAACACTTGTACAAATCAGCAACACAAACAGACGGCAAATTGCTAATAATAACAGAAACAACACTATCAATAGCACTCAGCATCTAACAGCTGACCAACACGTAATGCAAACAAAACTCCAATGAGAGATTCCAAAGATATTCACTCATTTGAGCACCTATATTTATAGCTTTTCCGATGGAATGCACGGATATTTATAGCTTTTCCAACAGTGCGCAACATCACATTCTCTAGAAAGATATCCATATCTCAGTTCCTAAGAGAGATAGTCATAATTCTTGTATTCTCTAGAAACTTCATTTTGTCACCAAGGTCGGGGGTCATTGGCCTGCATCTAATAAGAACCTCTGAAAAATTTATCTTTCCCACCATAAGACTAACATGGCAGGGGAAACAGCATTACAGATTCCTAAGACTACTATCAATACAAGATTTACAAATACAAATACATATTAATGTTATATATTTGGATTTGCAAGTTGCACATCATGCTGTAAAGTTCTCCGCTAAATATATAAAGCATGAAACAAAGAAATGTGATTTACTTGCTTCATTTAATAAAACACTTTTTATAATGTTCCACTGTATTCCTTTTCCCCTATCTTCTGTCTATTCACTTAAAAAGGAGCTTCGTGTGTGGGGGGGGAATGGAATCATACTTCATCTAAAAGCTCTCAAGAGAAAAGAAATTGCACATGAGAAAACAAATTTCTTACTAAAGCACTGCTTCAGTTGAATGCATGCCATTGGGAAGGCTGGCTTTCTGGAGACCTTTCAGGAGAAACTGGTTCACATTTGTGTTTCACTAGAAGAAAACCTCCAGCAGCTAACCTGACCACAGTGAGCAATTCATTGCTAAATTAATGGCATAGGCCAATGAGTTTTTAAATAATTGCTAGTAAACAGCACAGCCAAAAGATAGCCTCTTTCTGGATACAGGATAGCACAATTTACTGAAGCAAAAATGTTTATTTCTTAATAAGTTAAAAATACTTTTGCAACTGAAAGCTTCTGTTTTCCACAGGATTTAAAACGATTAAAGATTTAGAAAGTCTGGCAGTGTCTTACCCTGTATTTCACTTAGACTAGAGTATTTAAAGGATAAAAATAAATACTTTTTCAAACAAAATGCTAATTATGTTTTCCTTACTTTCTTTAAGAAGTTGAATGGACATCTTGTGTATTTCAACCATGGCTTTATGCCTAATACCATTTCGTATGCAAAACTTCACTCTATTCTTGGCATTTTCATACAGAGCTACAGCCCGTAGAAGTACCATCACATCCCCCAATTGCACTGAATTCCCCTAAATAATAAAGGAATGCATTAAAGATAAATTCAAAAGAAAAGTTCATGATTTTTTAAAATTTGTATGAAAACTTTACATACTGTGCCAATTCTTTTAATGCCTTCTTTTGTCACTTTTACAACTTCTTCCTACAAAATAATAATAAATAAATTTTAAAAATGAATGCAAATTTTTAATATGTTACTCAAAACTTCTATTACAGCTTTCTCTTTAGTTGAAATAAAATATAACTTTCAGATGGAGAGACCTAGAATTAACATAATATTAAAATTTAATGTGTACATTGAGAGTTTTTCTTTGTTCATTATTTTATTTCACAGTATTGCAGTAAAATTAGGAGAATAAAAAATATTTATGTAAATTTAATTGACTGATTGAGAACTATTCACTGCTTTAAAAAATGGCTTTTCAGTTTAATCAGGGATGAGATTGGCAAAAAAGCAAAAAGACTGAAATCATGCGTGAGCAAAAAAATTGTACCATAAATTTATATGCGAAAGAAGCAAAACATCGGAACATGCAATATGATGAAAATATTACACTATAATAATTAATAACTTAATTATTTATAATTCAGCACATATAAATAAGAAAAAGTATATTAAAATATTATTAAATCATTCACATTAAAAGTTAAGAAACAAGTTTAACACATCATCAGGGGCATCAGAAAATACAAAATTACACATTAAAACATGTTTACCACCTATACATCAATGAGATGTAGCATTCACTCAACAGAAGTCTGAGAAGAATTATATTTAATAGCCTTTTGATAAAAGTTAGTAGCTCAAAAAGTAAATAAAAATAACGACAAAAATTTCTTTTGCTTCAAACAAGTGTGTAAAGTGTATTAGCTCTTTATAAATTATAATAATATATCATATACTGAATTCTTCTTTATTTCTTTTATTTGTATACATTTTTTGCAAAAGTAACAGCACAATGATTTTGCACCTTATAAAGCAAGAGGGGTCGAGATATTGTACAGGTACAATGACAGATTCATTTAGCATTATCGTTATTTGAAACCCTTTGAAACATTTCCTTAATTGTTAAAGTGGTTTTCTTCCGTTTTTTTATTTGTGTGGTTTTTGTTGGTAACAGATCTCCAATAACACGCTTCACCCCTTGTTTTGGAGGGCTCCTATCTTTGACAGATTTTTCTTCAATAAAGGATGTATTTGCATCCTCTGCAAGTTTATTTTCAGTAGAGGTTAAACTTTTTCCACAGTCTTCATTAGTATCTCTCTGCTTAATTACTGGCATGGTTTCCGGGACTACATTATCTCCAGAATGCCTAGGTAAATTATATGTTTTATTTTGAGAAGATTTTTTTATGTCTTATTCTCTGCTTTTTTGCAGCATCTGCACACAACTTTCTAGCTGCCTCTTTTTGACAGAAGTTTTTCTTTTTTTTATGTAGTTTATTTATTTGTTTTTGCTCACTTTTTTTTATTTTTTCATCTTAGTACGCCCTACAAGATGACCTTAAGTTTTGAACTAACTTTTTTTCAACATGTTCATGCAAAAAAATCTCGAATTTTTTGATTTTTGAAAATTTTTGAAATCTTGAAAATTTTTCGCAAAATATTCCATAGAGATTTTGTTTTCTGCAAAAAGGTGGTACTTAATACTTTGAATGGCACTGAATGTTGGAATGTTCATCCTTGTAGAGCTTGCTGATATAATGTCGATTCGTCAGCAGAAGATGAATCAGCTAGTTTCCTAGCCGGTGGAGTTAAGCCACGTGGTCAAGCATATTTTCCCAGAATTTTCTTTCGAAAACGGAAGATTGAAAGGTTTCTTTTCTTTGTGTTAAAGCGGAATTTTCGGAAGAAAAAGCAAATTTTTGCAGGGGGGGGAGGGAATTGGAAGTTCGGGGAGAGAAAAAAATACGGAATTTTGAGAGAGAAAAAAGCGGAATTTCTCCAAATAACAAAAAAGCGGAAGAATCTCATATCTGGTTTAATGAAAGCATTCTATCTTTAATAGTGTATTTTTATAGGTGTATTCTTATTTACAAAAAAAAAAATCTGCAAGAAATTAGCAGCTTGGACTCTTTTTTTATGCAATGATACAAGTCATGCATGTTATTAGTTATTTTCATTCATCTCTATATAACATCTGTAATCAGTAATTTCTTTCTAAAAAATTATCAAAAATAAAAAAAACAGAAAAAAGGGGTTTCGAATATCCTAGATGTTTCTAAAGGCCAGACAAGCCCATTCTTTACCCATCCAGGGAAAATAAGAAAACAGCAGCATACATGGGTTGGGTAGGTTTTTATAGCGCAAAAGCCATTTTTGTGCCATGCTGCGCCAAACACTTAGTAGTATGCATGATTGCAGCATAAGGTTTTAATTAAAGGGTATAAAAGCAATTTTGCAGAAAATGTTTAGAACATTGAGTACAACACTGAGCAGAATATCCTACCCCTTCCTCATTTTCAGTTGTAGTTGAAGAGGCGAGAAACAAATCAGGAACAGTGAGAGCACACACGATGGCAGCAATATATGGCACACATTTGTTTTTGTATGCCAGCAGCAGCATTTTGGCATAACGTGGGCTAAGAGGAAAGCGAGACATGGCTTTGCCGAGGGCAGTCACTTTGGCCGAGTATTCCCCTGTGAACAAAAATGATTGGAAATTTACTAAACATGAAAATGGGTGCATGATACTAAGGAAATAAATCACATGCTGCATATGTGTTGCATTAAAAGTAGTTTGAAATAAAACTGACAAACATCAGAATTAGCAAAGTGAAATAGTTTAAGTTAGTGCTATACACACAAATGAAAATTAAGCTAACCTTGATAAATTTGTCTATGTTGCATCGATTACCCATTTTGCTTTTCAGCCAATTAGTTTTTCATTTGAAAAATCTTGAAACAAAAAGTTTTTTTTTTTTTGTAAAATCTACACTTTCTAGCTCAATCTACTAAAGCCCTTTGCACTCCCAAAAATAATTAGACACATAAGAATTCACTGAAGAACACCTAAGAATTCACTGAATATAGGGGCTCATTTACATGCTCTGAATGACATAAAAAATATAATCGTTTAAGTCGATTTTTTCTGAAAAATTAATCTGCGACTTCTTACAAAACTGCAGTTTTTTTAACTATCAGGAAATTCCTAAATGATGCATAATCTAAAATGGCCCTGAGAAATGCCTTTTGAGAGCAAAGGAAGTTTTTCTGAAATAAGACTTATATTTTATTGTGAAAGAAATTTGATAAACATTTCAGTAAAAATGGCAATAGTATATTCTTTTTGTAAAAATATCACAAACACATACGAAAAAAACTATTGGATCACAATGTTCATCTTAGAAAACTAAGTAATGCAACAAAAATTCTAACACCAGAGAATTCAATAAATTTACGAGAATGCAATCGAATACTGGAAAAATCGTATGTGAACAATTTTCCAATGTAAACATAAAACTGTTTGACTTACGCTTTTCAGGATCTTTGTATCCTTGTTCTTTTTCCAAGTTTTGTAAAGCCCCTAAGATTACTAATCGTTTTTCAGCTGCCTGAAAAAGAAGAAAGTTATTTACTTTTATATTTAGAAAAAAAATTCTCATAAATTACAAACCTTTTAAATTATTTAGTATCAAAAGTAAAGGTCATGAATAGTGAATGATATTACTGTACTGGAAAATTTTATACTATTCCAAAAGGAATTTAACTTAACATTGATTTATATTTTGAACTCATTTAAAATAATTCTAGACTTGAAGAGTTGTTAAAAAAATGGGTTGAGCTTCACATGTTAACATTTTTTTTCAACTATTAATCATTTTGAACAAACGGGTTTTTTTTGTAATTAATTGGAATGTCTCATTCCGTAATATATGCAAATAAAGTATTTCTAAATTGGATAGTTTATCAATCTTTTTGCACACAGTTTAAGATCATTTCCTTGTTTTATTATTTTTATTAACATAACTAATTATAACTATGATTTAAACCTATACAAAAGAAAAACAGATTTGAGTAAATTTCTGAATTGCAGTTTAATTATTAACACATTCTCTTCTCTTCATTATTAACAATGCAACTAAATTACAAAAAGGGCACGTGTAAGACAAAAGTTCAATTTCAAATATAGTTATGTTTCTTAAATCAATTGCAGCAACTGAAATACCATTTTTTCTCATAACAAGCAAATATTCATTTCTTAGAAATACATTAAGATCATTATTATTTAAGTTCATAATAAAACAGCTTTTTTTAAAAAAAATTATTAATGAACTAAAAAGTAGGAAATTTTTATTCTAATTATTTTCTATCTTTTAGCCTTTAATTTTTAAATCAGTATTAAGTAAAGAATAGTGAAATCGATTTTTTCTTAAAATTCTCCCCCAGGTTATGCCACTCATATAGAATCAAAATTAAATTAAATTAATTGATAATTACATTCTTGAAAACATTAAAATACTATACCGTCATTGAGAACACACAAGTGTATGAAATTTACACATGAGGGAGAGAGTAACAAATCATTTCCAAAATTCCATCTTGTCAAACATGAAACAAATCAAGTTAAATAAAATAATGCAAAAATGAAAAATAATTTTGTTCTATTTTGAAACATACCTTCAGAGATTCTTTATCAGGGGGAGAAGGAAAAGGAAATTCAACAACTCTGTCAATTCCCAGAGCCTGAAAGAGAAAACATTAGTTTATGAAAACCATTTTTATTTCTCAGCCGTTATTATAACCGGTGGAGGTTCACACATTGCGCTAAATACTCACTTTCATCTGAAGCAGGACGTCATCCACTGGAATCCTTTGTATTTCAGGCAACAGAAAGTCCGGAAATTCGTTCTCGAATACAGCTGAAGAGTACAACCTAAAAGTTATCAAAAAGGTAAGAATTTCAAAAGTATGAATTAACAGAAAATTTAAAGACTCCAAAATTTTAAAGGATTACAGTAGTCACTGCTGGTTCTAGTGATCGGTTTCAATGGGATGACGCCTCAGAACATGGGGGGAAATGACGATGAAGAGGGGCCAGAAGAGATGCCTTTATCAGCCCAAGAAACTCTGCAAGCCCTTCATACTTTAAGAAAATCAGTCTAACACCCTGTTTAATCTTTTGATGAGCATTATTCATAAAAATGGTTTGTCCAGCAAAGGTTTGAATGCTTCAAAAAAAAAAAAAAAAAGAAAGAAAGAAATGTTACTCTCTAGCTTTTCTAAGGAAGTTGGTTTAAAAAATTAAATGTGTATGATTCTTTTTTTGTACATTGTGTTGATATTTTTTCCCCTAATTAAACCAAATGAGTACACACCAACAATGCTGTGGTCCATTTTTTCTGCTATCCTTGTGAACTGTAGATTTATTAAATATTATTTACTATGACTTTTAAGGCATTTAGGATGCATAGATCATTTGGAAGTAGTGGTCACTTTGGTTTTGACACAAAGCAATGACTAGAAGAAACGTCCACTATATTTGAAAACCTCACTGTTGAAATATGACGAAAAAGAGGTACAGTAAATTTAATTCATTTCAGAAAAGACTTATTAATTAATTGACTAAAATTACACTTATTTTAAAGAAACAATTCATTAAAAATGCTTTATTAAAATTGTTAATATTTTAACTATTAGTTGCTTTTCTAATGTGTGAACCAGTGGCGAATCCAGGGGGTTGGCTATCGGGCTGCAGCCCCCTCCCCCGAGATAAACCAGAATTCTTGATTTTATTTAAAATCATACAACTGTTTGTTTTTAATTTCTCCCCTTTTTAAAAAAAAATAACAAAAACGTAACAATAATGCTTTCTGGCTTAACAGGATCGAAAGTTTTCCTACTTTTCTAGTCACTCCACTTGTACTTGTAGCGTTGATGCGGTCGAAGACATTTTTTGTCTAGTTATCTCATTGTATTTTTTATTGAATTATCGAAAGTATTGTACTGTTCTTTATGATTTTTATTGTCAGGTGAGTCAAGTCTGTAAAGTTAAAGTGTTTTGGTTTACATAAACATAAGGTTTGACATTCGTCACGACGATGCAAAAATGTTACGACCTCAGCCCCCCACCCCCCATCCACTCACTTGAACACAGACTGTCTCTTAAGAACAACTCTGTTTTGATGATTGAAACTTAAGGAAAGAGATATTAGAAAAAATTATTATTAGAAAGAGACAAAAAAATTTTAATTTATTAATTTCTTCTATCTGAAGTACACAAAGAGAAAGTACTTTAATAGTAAAAAAATTGGACCTTGACATTTCAGACCTATGTCAGTCCACAACAAAAATCTCTGGAATTATGCCTTTCAACTAACATACTTGGTACTACCACTCACCGTACAGGTACTGCTGTCAATTTTCATTCATATATTATACTAACGTACTTATTTATTACTGTTCATTTAATCATCTGTAATATTTTCATGTCATTTTATGCCTAGTGAGTTTTCTTTTTCATATTTTATTAGCATTTAGTTCCTATTAACAAGACACTTTCTATACAGTATGTGTATGTGTGTGGCCTTTACTTTACTTTTTTTTAAAATTTTCAATAAATCTTTCTGCATATGCATATTCAAATGACAGGGAACATCCATGGTTTCAAGTTTGGGGTGAAAAAAAAAGGCTGTGAACACAATAACTTGAAAACACAACAAGCTACGAAGATGGTGCATAGTCTTTATACCACAATTGTAAATTTGTATCAAAAGTCAGTGTGAAATCTGTCATGGATGTGAGCACGATTAACTCAAAAATACAACAAGCTAGATGGATGAAATTTGTCACATAGTTTTATTCAAATAATTGTAGTGATGTATAAAATTCTGCCTGTCAGACCGTCTATTCATAGGTTTGTGAATGTGATAGCTCAAAAAACAAAAACTAGATAAATGAAATTTGGTATGATATCTGCACATCACAATTGTAAGTCTGTATCCAGTTGGCTAGAGGGAAGACCTCCAAATGGAACTTGACTGGATACTTGATTATAACCTTGTACTGCAATAACAAAAATGATGCCATATTGTATACGTACAAGTCAAAGGGAGAACAATCCTACTAGTTAACATATTGGGGGCAGAAATCAATCAATTTGCAATTTACTTTCAGTAATCCAATTGTGTTTGTTCATTTTTCTGCACCCTATGTATTGATATATATATATATATATATATTAACTGAGAAAGTTTATATTCTCTCAATAAGCCTTCCCTGAGAATAAATTTATTTTACTCTTTCCAACCTGCCTCCAGGCACAATTCAAATGAATGGACAGCAATCCATCAGTAGGCTAACATATGCCCCAGAAATAAAAAAATTCATAAATTCAGTAGCTATTTAGTCTTATCGAAGCTACTGGAATACAATCAAGGGTTTTTTTCTTCTTAAGTATACAAAACATTCTTTAAAAGTTATTTTCCGCAATATTTTGTCAATATAAATAGTACCTCAGTTTTATGTATTAGCAATGTTAGTAGAACTGCCCTGCCTATAAATAAAATCTAGAACCTCTATGTACTTTTTGTTTTTATATTGTAAGCCTAGAGGTTGAATGTTTTAACATGAGATCAAAATTTTACGTGTACATTTTGTGTTCAAAAGTGGGGCAGGCATCCACACAATTGCTGGCCAACCCCTTACAGAGAGATATTAAATGATAAAATTTAAAAACCATGCAACTCATAATCCAAGACCGGGAACAAAAACTACCTGTAGCAGTGTCCTCCTTCCGTACGTCCACAACGTCCAGCTCTCTGATTAGCTGATGCCTTGGAGCACCAAACAATTTCAAATTTGGATATTCCACCACCAGTGTTATTATATACTTTGGACTTGACCTGAAAAAAATTTATTTTATAAGTGATACGTCACATTTCAATTCATACATATTAGTACATCATAGATTTAGGTATTAGGTAAACTATTAAGTGCACTTCTGTGCAATGAATACAAGATTTCTATTCTCACAAAATCAAATTTAATAAAAACAGTTTTTAAAAATAAACTTTTATTAATTACCAAATAACAGAATGTTTTTAATTTTAATTTTTTCCACTTTTTAGTCTATAATTTATAACTCATTATCAGTTACAACAACTCTTATGAAATCAAAATTTAATTAAATTAATTGATTAAATGATATTTAACCTTGAAAACTCCTCCTATGTATATAGTTCATATCAACATTCTCGAATGCATCTCAAAGTTGTACGCACTGCAGAGTTTTGACACACCCTGCATAGTAGAGTCACAGAAATAGAAGAACCACACTCATTTTAACATCAATAATTTCATGCTTTTTTAAGCATTAAACATGGCATAAATATGCTAAAATCAGAAGGGAAACTTTCTGAAAGCAATTGAAAAATTTATTTGGATTTGGAATCTACTGTGATCAAAAATATATTCGCATTTGTAAATATTGAATCAGAACATCCTATAGTCTCTTCATGTGATGAACCCAAATTACTTTACCAAAAGTGAATGCTGTTAGCTAAACAATGTGAATACATACATATATAAATATTTAATATACAAGTTGCTCAGAAGCCAATGCGGTTAAGTTCAGAAAAAAATATTGAGGAAAATATGTTTTCCAATACAATTGTTTTTGAAATTTTTGGTTTATTAATTTGATCATCAAAAGTTTATAAAGTCTTCTAATGAATAAACAAGTAAAACTTTTAATAACTAGAAAGAATTTTATTAACTCCATTAAAAATTACAAAAATCAGAAAATATCAAAAAATGGGCCACATTGGCTTCCGAGTGACTCACATAATTGCTAATGAATTTTTAGCATTTACAAACAATGTAATAGCAATAACAAAATTGTAAGCAACAAAAATATATGTAACTCTACCTTGCCAGAATCAACAACATATTTGAGTCCAGGAATGGTTATAGATGTTTCAGCAACGTTTGTGGCGACAACACACAAACGTGAGCCTTCAGGGGGTGGTTTGAACACCTGAATTACAGAAAAGGAATTAACAAATTACCATGAACTTACAAAAATACTCTGACAGTCATCAACTTTATCTTCTGATTCCCAGCCATTGTGTAACAGCCGAAGTTCATGAAATGAAACACTGTTTTAACTTCGCGTATTATTCCAAAAAAATTTTACAGTACAATATTTTTTTTAAATTATTCCTATACTATTCATTATTATGAATTATCTTTTATTTTCTTACTTGTTTGATTACTTAAAAAAAAGGTTTCTTCTTTTAAATTATTCAACCCACAATAGTTAAAGGGTAATGACTGCAATAGAAGCCATTTAAAGTTCCATACCTTTTCTTGTTCTTTAAATGGTAAAATGGAATACAATGGCAACACATACAGAGGAGAAGCATTTTCGAAAACTTTTTTGGCGATAATTTCATTGGAATCGTCATTCTCATTATCCGACTGCTGATGTTGAAGTTCTTCAGTATTTAGAGGCTCAACAGAATAACTAAAATAATAAAGTACACAGAATTACTTTGTTTATCTGGAAATATATGAATTCGGTTTTGTATAATAGTAACATAAAATAAGAAGAAACTGAGGCACAACTTTCTATTTGCAAGCCATGTAGAGATCAGACTTGCAGGTTCAAACCTAACAAATTTGGTACAGATATACTATTGATTGGTCCATTGGTGCATATTTTCGTGATTTCTGTATGAAATCAGGAATCACAGAAAAATAATTTTGCATGGCAGGAAATTCAACATTTAAGAATGTGATATTATCCTTTATAAAAATTACTAAAATAGTATTTTTAAGTACAATTTATAACATCACTTTCTATTCTTTTAACAAAATTCAACCATTTTCAAAAATTTTTTGATTGCATGTACTTTTGATTGTTACAGCCCAGCTACACTCATTACCCTACTGAAACTACACACATTAATTGAAGTGCCTTTTAAAAAATTCTAACTCGGGAAAATTTAATAACCTTATTAGACAAATTTCTACTTCTTGCCTTCACCAATGTGTCTCGATAGCATTCTTTGAGCAGTTATCATCAGCTGTTATAACTCGATAAACTAACTGTTGGGACTGTGGTGGCCTCAACTGACATATTCTGATGGATGAATGGAGAGAACTCTATCAACATATATTTATTTAATTTTAGCACACATGTTTCATAGATTATAGTTAATATATATACATCATAAACAGATATAGTTGATACAACACCATTGACAGTTTTACAGAAATTGAATGATAACTAATGTAAAATATTGCCACTTCTAGAAGACTAATTACTCAACGAAGATCCAAAATAGTGCAAACGTTCAATAAAGTATTTTTGGAGAATGCAAGAGAATGGAACTTAGTTCATTTGAAGCTGTCAGGACTCTGATAAAAATATAATTTATTCAAAAACTAGAATTAAGAAAACCTTAGTCGAAAAATGGATACAAAATTATTTTAAATTAAAAATGACAGTCAAGATTTAATTAACAGTTTCAATAAATACGACATAATTAATAAAAAATAATTTTAATACATCAAGTATCAATTAAAATTTTAAGTAAAAGGAAGAGTATAATTCACACCTAACATCTACTAAGTTTTTGAAAAATTGTGGTTTTTTTTCACTTGTGAAATTTATTGTACAGCCATGAAGTCCTCGAGTGAATTACAGGCCTTAAAAATTACTCAATTACGATCACCGAGGACACAGGGTGGGTTATGGTACATTTAACCAACAGAAACATATCAGAAATAAAGACAATTTTTTACAATTTTTAATTTTGACTTCGAATTATTTGATAATTTTTTAACATTATGTTAACAGAAAATTCAAGGTACTACAAAAAAATTCCAATTACTGACCAAGACGAATTAAAAATGTAGAATTTGACAAGTTCCATCTTATTTTAATATATAAATTTACTAAGAAACATCTTCAAAGAGGTTGCTAAAGCGGCATGCAACAATTAAACTTACTCATCAAGATTAATATCAGGAGGAAGGGAACAAAAGGAATCACTTTGCTCTGCAGCTGATTTTTTCTTTTTACGACCGACTTTCGCAGGAACGGCAGAATCAGACGGCACTTCTTCCTCCTCTACGCACTTTGTTGCCTTGTTCTTAAAAGGAAAAGCTTCTCTCAGCAACTTGCACAGTCTCTGGACTTCTTTTTCTCCAGTCAAAAACACCAGTATGGCTCCAGCAGGAAGGCGATTGTGAATTTTGCACACCTGGAAGATTTCAATTTCAGATATTTTAAATTATTCTCCTTCGAACATGAAAATTCAGAAACATAGCAGGCGACTCTCTCCCAATTAACTGCTAAACAGTTTCTTTTATTCAACCAACAAAGTCCTTACAATATCCCTTTTATTTATTACAGATACCTACACAGTTTAGCTCTGGAGGATGTTATCTTCAACTTAAATATCTACAACTTTGAACACAAAGTTTTTAGAACAATTTTTCTCAACACCCTCTTCATGAAAGCTAACATTTTCACCATAGCCATGTGCTGCACAAGAAAGTGAATAAAGAAGTGAAAGATAAAGAATTAAATTTAGTAAGGTAAGAATTTGTTTGAAATTTTTAATTTGTATGCATTTTCTTAGTTATTTAAAATTTCGTTTTGTGTGATATGCATTTTCTTGGTTTTTGTGCAACAGAAGCTTTGCAGATAGAAGTCGTGCAGACAAAAAAATAACAACGAACACCTTTTCCTCAAGTTTTGTTTCATAGTTGCGGCCACCTCAGATGACTATCAGCATTCTCTTGTAGAATAGGTTTATAGGAACCTATTCTAAGAAATGTTATCACCTCTTTATCAGCCCCTATATGCTCCCTCATATATGTTTCAAAGGGCCAGCAGATTATACTCAGGCATCTAGTCAACATATAAGTCACACTACTAAACAAGTCAGAGAGAAACCAGCGGGAGTGTTCTCCCCTAAACTTGCTCGTATACTTCCCCCAAAAGGTGCCGTTTCTCCTTCCCTCGCTTGGCTAAAAAAATTCGAACCTACTGTTATCCAGAGACTATCAGAAGGTTTTTCATTATAGTGATTGAAAAATATCTAGGTAAAGAATAAAATTCAAAGTGATGTGCACCGATTAAAACGCATATCTATCGCACACTGGTAGGTTTCACTCTTGCCGTCTCAAGGACAAACTGACATAATCCGCTCCTTTCGAGTGCACAGAAGATTGCTTCCAGTACGCATGCGTGTGGAGATAACGGATTGGCTTCAATAGTAAATTATACAGACCGACAGACAGTCAACCCTTTAACGGATTTGGCCCAAAATTTTATAAGGACTTACATTCATGACGATAAAACTGTGTACCAAATTTTATCCATCTAGCTATTCAAGTTTTTGAGTTATAATGTTCACATGAGTTCGGACATGCAGACAGACAGGCTTCCCGTTGACGGATTTTGTCCAAAATTTGATAGAAACCTACAAATTATGTTTAAAGACCACATACCAAATTTCATCCCCGTAGCTCTAATAGTTTTCGAGTTATCGTGTTCACAGACACACATAATTCCAAAATTGTGTTTTTCGAACTCAGGAAGGTCTAAAACGTGGAGATTCGTCAAAATCTCGAGTTTGAATTTGTTGACGATTACAATACTTTCTCTTTGTATACTTCGTATAAAAAGAATCGTATAGAAAGTAAAAAAATGGCATATGAATATAATGACAATCACCAGATCATTTAAAACTTGGTGAAATATAATTTGGATTTTAATGCTCTTGGTAACATTATCAACTAACTTATGAAAAAAAAATAAAGGCAAAACAATAATCAAGCAGGGAAGCTCTTCTCGTACATATGCCACACGGGCAAAACAAGTAAGTACTGAAAGTAGCTGTGCACAGGCAAAACAGATAAGTAGTTAAGAATGATTTTAAAAACATAAGTTTTGGTGGCCGCTTTCAAAATAAGCATCAAAATATCTGAAATAATCCTCAGGTAATTCAATTCAATGTAAGCACAAAAAAATAGCATTCTTGTACAGTTTGGATAAGTAACAGAAGATTACACTACTTATTAACTTGCATTTCAGCTAAGTTAGCAATGAATATATTAAAATATTAACACATTTGTTGACAAAGCATCAATCAGTGGAAATACATTCCACTGTTCCAGAAATTTCTGAGATTTAATGGAATCAAATGACCCTTTTGTAAACATTTATGAAATGGAAAATAGACAAATATTCTGAACAAACATATACATAGCCCAATAGCAACTGTGACATGACTACTAAAAAGGAAAATACAGAGGATGTACATGGTCTCCTGACTGTTATAGCATACTAAAATATTTAATTATACAAAATGAATCTGAAACTTGTCAAAACTGAGTAAAAAAATAGAATGTATGAGCAGCAAAGAAAGTTAGATACAATGAAAATTCTTACAAAGAAAAAAAAAACATAACTTTCTCAAAAATACAGAATTAAAGATAATAAATAAATAATTGATGAAAGTCTCTTATTTTAAAAACAAATCAATCTAAATTTTGTGGCCTGAAGTTATTTCTTCTGCAACATGAGATTTAAAAAAAAAAAAAAAAAAAACGATTTTCAATTAAATGATACGCAAAGGTATGTCAGATATAGCAGGGGCTGGGGAAAAGTATTTTCATGTCTTTTATTAATAAAAAATTAACTATTTAATTAATTGTTACAAAATCTACACTAAATAAAATAAATAATATGTGAACAATATTGAACACTATAAAATAAGCACTTTCTAAGACCCATGGGGAACAATGCACCATCTTAAAGTTCAAAATTTTATCTTTTTAATGATACCAATTTTATATCTGTGACATTTTTCCTTTAATTTTTATCGATTTTTCAAAATTTAATAAATTGTTAATTACCAGCAGACAATTTTGAAATAACGCAAATTTATAGCTACTCCATTGCTACGCAACGGTTCGACTTTGAATTAATTTACCTTTATTTCTAAAATCCTTGCTTGTTTTTATAAATATATTTTAAATAAGAAAAGAGAGATCACCGTCAACTTTTAAAAGCCCCAAATCTTATTAAAATTTTAGTTAATTGTAAATTAAGCAAGATTTTGTCATTTTCCGTGATATTTTTCGAAAATATGTATTATGTCACAAAAACTATTTTTATACATATTAAAAAAATTAGCTTTTCATGACACAACTTTCATTTCCATTGAATTTGATGCCCTCAGTTTTCCAAAAATTAAATTGTGTATAAAATTTACAATTTGTAACACTTTTTTTTATCGGTGAAGAACAAGAAAACATAAGAACTGTTGCTAGATCACATTAGAAAAATTCTGGATGAAGACTAATTTTATTATTCATATTTATTTTAACACCTTTTCTTAATGAAAAATTTACTATATAATTAATTGTCCCGAACTGTAAGTTAAAATCTTCCTTATACTGCAAGATTTATGAACAAAATTTGAAGTAACTATGCAACAAAAATTAATAACTTATGGACAAAATTAGCTATCGGAGGTTTTTAAAAATTGTCTGGTTCAAATGATATTTCATTTTAATTAAAAAATGTTTCATACGATGAAAGAATTTTGGGTATTTTAATTTTCTATAGAAAGGTAGGTTTTTACATCAAAAATATTAGACATGAAAATATTTTAATCCGAAGCAACGGTGGGCATAACAGCTAGTAATTCAATAAAGGTGACAGTTATTTCATGTCAAATCAGCTGCTGACAGTTATGTGGTGTATGCAACCTATTTGAGAAAGTAAACTTTAATATTACCACTCCACAAAATGCCTATGTGATAATTAAAAAAATGCATCTTTTAAAAATATAATATTTTTCACATAAATATTTTAAGACAAAATGTTATCATACATAAAATCCTTTTATCATCTTCAACTTTATTTTTAATTTAAATGAGAATACAGACTGTCACATAATATATAATAAAATATAATACTGCAGAATCACTGAATATAACATTACTTTTATTTTCACACATTATAAACGGCAACAATAAAAACAAAATACTTAATTGTCCTTTAATTAATTGTCTTAAAACCTCCTTAAATGCTTCATAGTATTTGTAAGCTAAGTTAGAAGAATATCTAATCCGTAGTTTTGATTTCTAAAACATACAAACTATTTATGAAATTCCTATTTATTTATGTAAATGATACTTCATTGAAAATTGTTGCACAATACGTAAAAGAAATTGATTTTCATTTAATCAGCTGTTTTAAATCTCAGCATTAATGGTATAAACAGTACACCTTTCTAAAATTTTAGTAAGTTAAAATTACACAAAATAGGTTCAGCATTCTTCAGACAATACCTTATTATATGAAGCTTCAACATAATCTTCAGGCGTATGGAGATCAAAATGCACTTGCACTCGGTATTGCCGTGAATTGAGCTGAAAAAATAATTATAAAGTTTTAAGCGGGAGAAATGAATATTTTAATTTAAAATGATTTAGACAAAATTTTAAAAGCATTCAAATTACCTGAATCAACAAAGGTGGGTCTTTAAATAGTCTTGGGTTATCAGTAAAGTCTTCTACGCGAATAGTTGCAGACATAATAATAAGCTTTAATGGATCTTTTCTCTAAAAATTTGGGAATAAATAAAAATGCATGATAATTAACAAATCACAATCCACTGATTACATTCACAAAACCAACTTTTTATTTACTGCAAAATTAATATCAGATTTTAAAACTTTAAAAAACAAACATCAAAATTGTCATTAGCAGTATTAAATATGCCAACCAGTAATCCATAACTGCAAAATCCAAGAAACATTAAGATGCCATTTATAAAAAAGCAACAAATTTAATAAAAACAGTTTTTAAACACACCTTTATTAGTTGACTAAAAAGTAGAAATTTTTCATTTTAATTATTTTCTACCTTTAAATATTTAATTTATAATTTGTTATCATAAATATTATGGAATTCTGCCACACATTTGTTATCAAGATTGAATTAGATGAATTGTTTGACTGATTACATAGTTCTGAAAATATTAAAATAGTGTATTTACACCAAAAACACATAAGTGAACGAATTTTCAAAACTCCAGAACAACAAGAAGCAAGTAAAAAATTTATTACAAAATACCATCTTTACAAATAAGTTCAGTAAGGGGGGGAAAGTGTGTAAAAACCACCAATATTGCTACTGGCAATGTATTAAATCTGCCACCCAATAATCCATGCTATTATATCAATACAGAATCCAAGAAACATTATATCATCTACCACTACAAAATTAAAAAAAAAAACATAGCAGAGCAATGATAAATACAGTAGAAGCCAGGGAATCCGAACTAATTGGGGCTGACCTTTGTTGGATTCCAGAGAATTCGGTAAAATACACGGCGCTGCAAAAAAAATTTTTTTTTTTTTTTCGAGCCCCGACACCATTCCTGCAAATTCTTATGTAAAATGACCCACTGAATCCGAATATGACCCCCATTTTGCCCCATCAGAAACCGGTGCTGATTCAGCCTGCGAAAATAAATTGAGCGTGAAAGTTTCGTTTAAACAGAGGAAGATTGACTATTGATGCTTTACGTTTGCACCGCAAATATACCAGCAGTTCATATTCTGTGATGTCCTGTTCATCTATATCCATTCGGCAACAAAATATCGAGAAGGTTTAAATATTCACCAGAAATATATGAAATGTTCATTAAATAGCCAGTTTGAATAGGTTGCCTGAGCCAGAATTTGATATCCAGCAATTTCAACGTTGTTTCCGACAACAAATTACGTTGTTTTCCTGTACTGAATTAAAACCAAACGAACGTAAAACATATCGATTAATTATCTAGTTTTCAGAAGTGACAAATACACGAAGAATTTGATTTATTGCATGATTATCAGGTAGATGTATAGATATTATCGTATCAAAAAAGCTCTTGTCGCATGATCAGCAGTTAAAATCATTGTCACCGGTTTTTTGTAAATGTATGAACGAAATTTGGATTCTTTTGAGTCATGAAAATGGGGACTTTGTTAGTTTAATTAGTAGTTTTTTTCATGCTCAGAAAAATCGTAGGTAAATGTTTTTTGAACCTTTGTTTGCATTTATCTTGTTTATTTGTGTGTTGGTGATGTCAATGATGTGGAGCAGTGCATTTTCTATGACACACAGCCAATCAGGTCTTTTGCCACTTGGTTTGGCAGTTATGGACATCACAGCCAATCAGGTTGTCCACTTGTTTTTGTTTGGCTATATAAGATGTATGTAAAGATTTGTTTTTAATATGAGTATGAAATAAAAAAGAGTTTTTAGTTTAAGTCAATGTTGTTGTGTCTTTGTACTGTCTGATATTCTAAACTGAATATGGGTGAGATGCATTCTTGGGAGATACATTGCTACAGAGAGTGATGATGGAAGATCCTGTCGATGGCAACAATTCTCCCAAAGAGAACTCGAAGTTCTGGCGAGAGACCCAGACAGCTGCAAGTGGAGGGCATTTGGAGTCATGAAAACTTAAGCAAAACACGAGCCTTTTATTGGGATCGACTGCGTCGACGCTGAAAAATGGTGTAGAGAATGCCACGCTTGGGAGCAGAAGGACCCAAACAAGGACTAAAGGTCACTTGCAACGCTATAATGTACGCATCTCATTCAAAGAATGGCTTTTGGATATCCTAGGACCTTTCCAGTAACAACAAAAGGTAATCGATAAGCCTAGTATTAATGGACTATTTTACCAAGTGGCTCGAGTGACCTCATTCCAGACCAGGAAGTCGAATGTAGCTGGGAAGAACTCGCATTTAGCTGGATTGGTTATGGCGCGTATGATATTGCATTCGATCAAGGTATGAATTTTAACTCTGCCCTCTTTACTGAGCTTTGCAAGCTTTTGGGAATTTGAAGACCCGTAATCCACGCGTTACATCCCGAAACCGATGGCATGTTTCAGAGATTTAATCAACTGATTTTAAATCATCTGTCTTTATTCGCTTCGAGGAACCAGACAGATTGGGATACCATTTGCCACTGTTCCTCTTGGCCTATAGGAGAGCGAACATGAGGTGACCGGTTGACTCAGCCGGAAATGCTGTTTTCGAACGCCTACATTGCCGCCAGAGCATTCTTCTTGACGATCGAGTGAAACGCCTTCCTCACCAATGAATACATAAAAAATTTGAGGCATGTTTGGAAAGCTGATATGCTTGCCAGGGAGCCAATTAAACTGGCCAGCAATGAATGAAAACTCGTTACGTACCCAGAGCACAGACCACCATTTTAGGGAGGAGATGAATCTGGATGTATAAACCCGGTTTAATGGAGAGGCCTGAGTCCCAAGTACAACAGAATTGGGAAGGACCGATACTATTGTCAAGAAACTGAACGATGTTGCTACAGGGACAGAGGTCGCCCAACATCTAGCCAAAAGTCATCCATATAAATCGGTTAGCTCCATACAGAGCTACTGATCATAGTTCTATGTAATGAGACTGCCGGACGCAGTCTTTGGAAGAGGGGAGCAATGTTACAAACCTCATAAAGTTGTTCCGAGATGCTAGACTTGGCGACAAATTTGATGACCATTATGGCGACTTGGCGGCAAAGTTGGCGACTTTGGCGACAAAGGGAATTTTCTAGAAGGACCTCCAAACTTTCCACCATTTCTACTGGTTTTCATGAACTTTCTAGAGATTACGCTACTTCCTACATAATGAAGTCACTTCCTGTTGAAAAGTATAAAGGCAAGCTCTCAAGCCAAGAAGAGGGAGTTGAATTGACCTGCAAGCAAGCTGGTGAGTTAACAAGAAACCTTTGAGCATTGTGTTGAGATTTATTGGTAATCTCTGTTGTGAATTTTGACTAAGTGCTGTGTTAATACTTGTGCTACTTCTTTGTTTTGAGAATATTTGTAAAATAAAGAGCTTTATTTTTTTTTAAATCCT
>BGPR01000929.1:244564-260762 GCA_013235015.1 Araneus ventricosus
GCTTATTGGATTGCATTCACGTACACCCACAAAGTAATTTTGTCACAATATATATATATATATGCATTCCTACTGCCTAATTTCAGTTAATTCAAGCACTTTGAAAACAAAAATACACATAAATTAAGCAAGAGCAATAATCTCCATTCTACATACCTGAATTTCGGGTTTTCGGTTCACTGGTATAAAAACGGTTGGCATGCATTTAACTTCTCGAGTTTCATCTGACTTAGGCTTTTTTCCTTCAGACTCCTTAGCAGTATTCACAGATTGTAATTGACTACTTTTTGAATTTTGAGTTTCTATTGAATTCATTTGTTCTAATCCAACGCCTTCAACATCTTTTTCACAATGTCTTTGTTCTTCTTTTGCTGTGCCTGTCTCAGAATTAATTTTTTTATCGTCATTTAAAATTTCTCCTTCATTTTCAGAGTTTGAGATTTCTGAGTCCGAAGAATCTTCTTCAGAAGAAGACGTGGCTTTAGCATCAAGTTTTGCTTTCTTATTAGCCCCCTTGACAGTATTTATTTTCATAGGTCTTTTGACTGATGCTCTTTCAGAAGTTTCATCAATAACTCTAAAATAAAATAATAATTCTAAAATAAGCTTTTAAAAAATAAATATATATATAAGTCAAATAATTAGTCAGATATTAAATCAGACAGAAAAGGTTTTCTGACTTGCTATATCCTCTTGAGACCCCTCGTCCATTTTAATAGACATTTGTGTTTTATTAACAAAAAAAGTTTCTTTCCATTCAAGTCTTTGATACTTTGGGATGCTTAAAAATTGAAGATAAGAAACAAAATGCAAGAATAAATCCAAGAACCTAAGAATGAAATCTCTATAATGCGGCTTCAGTTTGCTTTAGCTTAGTTATATTAATGTCCTCTTTTGAAGCAACATGAGGGCTCTTTTGGGACGCAGTCAGATGACGAGGAGAGCAGGACATTTGACCATGTGACTTCAGAAAAATAATCTAATGCACAATTTTTAGTTTCAGAAATCTGCAATTTGTCATGGAAAAAATAGTAGTGTGATGATAAAAGGATTACCCACAAAGCAACTTCATACAAAAAGACCCCACAAAAATACATTTTTTTTTCCCCATTAACTGATTTGTGATGCTATTTGAAAAAGGGGTATGACGTGAACATTGTAAGTGCAGATAAAATCAAATTTGATGTAATGAGCTTAAAATGTCTATAAGACAATTAATGATGTAAACAAGATTTAAATAGAAATTGAACAACAAATCAAAATTCAGCACCTAAAGATGTTCGAATGAGTTAGATTTACGAAGAGTAAAAAATTAAAAATTTAACAGTTATAGAAAGATATAAAATATTCAATTTTTAGTCGAATAATGTTTATTTTCAAGAAGTTGACATACAATGCAGTGTCTAATTTTTTATGGTTGTTTTTTCATTGACTTGCAAATCAGCACTCTAACAATAATCAATGGTTATTAATAATGGTTATTAATTTAGGTACAGTTTTCTGAGGGCAATATTATTGTACATTTAACTGACATGGCAACATTTGAGGATTAAATTTTTCAGAAATTACTTGCTTGGGAAAAACATGAGATATATGACTGAAATTAATCTGTTATAAACATTGCTAAAAAAGACAAAATATACCTGTCTGAAAATTAACAGGAAACGAAAAATACAGGCATCTCACAAATGGCAAGTTTCACAGTCAAATAAAAAGCAGTGTGATAAAAAAATTAATGTAATTATAATGCAATAAAAAGCTATTTTTAACAATTAAACTAAATCATATTTAAGATTACATGGATTATAATATATATTTGTATTATAAAACAAAGGTGCATTCAGAAAGTGCATTCAGTGCAGTGTAGTCGATTATATTCTTTTTTTGTTATATTCATCATTTATCCACATAATGTAACTACTTATGTATTAAACCAATTAATGTAATTAAAAATGTAACTTGGTATATTCAAAGCTATGGGACAACAATTAAAATTATAAATTTTTCAAAAAAACTGAATTAAGAAAGTCCGAGCAAAAAAAAGGACAGCAAGAGAAAATGGCAATTCTTAATTAAAAATTTTCAGAAAGATTTATCTTCAATACAGTAAATTCTCGATTATCAGGCATTCAAGTATCCGGAAAGCTCAACTAACCGGAAAAATTAGCGCCGTTCCATTAATGCGGACAATTTATTTCTGGAATGCAATGTCCGCTACACACAGAGGGGCGTAGAAGGAAAAAAAAGCAATGTACAGTACTATGACGTACACAGACTTGTTTTATGGGGGAGAGGTTCAAAAGCAAAAGTGAAAACCAAAATAATAATAATAATAAAAGGTCCTCACCTTTCGCCGAAAAACGAGACCTAAAAACGAAATTGGCAACCAAAAAAAAAAAAGGTGAAGGGACAGAATCGGTAAAAAAAAGCTCATAGGGGGTTACTCCAGATTGGTAAGTCTCTTTCTTTTCCTTTATTTACTCTCCAAATACCGGCAGATGTTGATTCCGATTATGTAATTTCACGCGCCAGAGAATTGGAGGCGCGCGTTTTGCGAAATAATCCTTGCGATTTTTTAAAATATAATTAATTAGTTTTGATATTCAATCTGGGATTTCTTTATGATCACTTAAAAGAGTTTTATTATGCTTGATGAGTAGAATATTTTTCAGGTTTGTCGACTATTTTTATATGTTTATATTTTTACAATCTATATATTTATGGTAAAAATTAGGCTACAAATCATATTATTTTTTTTCATCATCAATGTTAAATTAAAATCTTCATATGTTTTGTAAATACAATGTTATGGAAGATACAGAAGTATTCTTAAAAATTATATTTAATTCACATTTCAAAATGACAAAAAAAATTATATGGTTGAAAAAATATGAAAAAAGGCTACAATCTTCACCCCCCCCCCCCATTTTTCCCATCACACTCAACTATCCGGACTTTTCAAGTATCTGGAAATCGGCGTTTGCCGAGCATGCCGGTTAGTTGAGCTTTTACTGTATTTAAAAGTTTTAACAAATAATTAATTTTAATCAATTAATTAATAATAATTATAATTAAAAAAATTTTAATAATTTTTAAAAAGAATAATTTCAAAAAACAAGTAATTTTATTAAATGGACAGTATATACCATTTTGAATATAATAACTGTATAATGAAACTTCAGAATAAAAAACACAATGCACAATTGAAGTGTTCAAAATTTTTTTGAAAAGTGGAAAATTTTTCATTGCTTTTTTATCAAATACAATTTGAATAAAACACTCACACTAATTAAATGTCTTCAAAAATTATTTACTTATGATCACTGAGAACACAATGTTCAGAATATTTGCTACTGAAAACTACGCAGGAATAGAAACATTTTTTAACAGTTTTTAGTTTTGGTTTTGAATTAACTAAATTACATTCTAATTGCAGACAATCTTTTAATATTGTGTTAATAAGATAATCAAGTGACAAGAGATAATTTAAATTTAAAAATAAACACATTCAAATTAACCAAGTTCCATTATAATATCTCAGAGACAAAATTATTCATTAGAGTAAAAGTGGGATTTCTTCCCTAAACATATTTTTATTGTTGATAATAATTCATTAGGAAAATATTCACTAAGCATATGCCAGGAACAAACCATGGTAAATCTTTATTTTATTACTTTTTTTAATTTTGTAGAATAGCACAGAAGTTCAATGAATATTTAAAAACGTGGCTTTCTTATACCTTTTAAGTCCATATGTTTGCATACAAGAAGTTGATGTAAGTTGCTGCAACTCTTCTGGTTTTGCTTGAACTTCTTTTAATTTTTCAAGTAATTCATTCCTCTAAATACAAGATAAAAGAAAAAAATATTTTAACATTTAGAAAATTAAGTGATATTTAGCATTGATATGAAAATTAATTTTAAAAAAAAATTCTTATTTTGTAGGCTATTCCTTAACTTATCACAAATAAGTAAACTATCACAAAAATAAATAAAATAATTAAGGTTTTTTTTTCATAAAATATTACTATTCAAAACTTCAACATTTTAAATTTCATATCAACATTACAAAATGAGGTACGACAGTGGATGCTGCTTGTAGCCAAGGTGATCATTACATCCAAATCATCATTCCTACCAAAATACTTTATTCAAACCAAATTACTTTAAAAATAATATAGATATATAAGTATACAAAAATAGTAACAAAAAAAGGGACCATAGAATATTGCTAGCATGTACTCATTTGTTTTAATTAGAAAAGAAAATCAATACAATATACAGAATTTAAAAAAATACACTTTTCATTTTTAAAGTTTCCTTAATAATGTTATCGGGAGTAACCTGTTTAAGTTTTCAAGCATTTGTTGCAAAAACCGTTCTTATGAATAATGCTCATCAAAAGATTCAGCTCAGTACTGAACTGATCTTAAAATAAGAAGGGCTCACAGAGTTTCTTGGGATGATGGTGATTTCTCTTTTGACGCCTCTTCATTGTCATCATCCTGGTGGCGTAACTGTAACTTCTGCCGCATGGGGCAAAGCTGCAACATGCCGGCCCTTCCTTTATCAGTTACATAGCACACATAAATCTCAAAAAAAATCCAGAAAAAAAACCACTTTGTTAGAAATTCATCGTTTGAAGCCCTTGTGGCGGCCATGAGAGGGTGTTTCCCTCTACAAGAATTAGAGTGAAATGATGTCTTATAATCGTGCATTTAAGCTCCATTGAACCAAGCAATAATAACTAGACAACTAGTAGTTCATTTTGACTTCAAGTTCTTCAACTGACAGCACCAGTCTTCAGAAGCTATCGATGTTGCAGTTCGGTGATTCAGCTTCCTGCAGCTGCTGAAATGTTTCGTTATGAAGTTCCAGTTTTCCTGTTGCTACTAAAGTCATCATGCAGTTTTAACTAAACCCAGCCAGAATGGGTCTAATGTACTTAAAATCGCTCATTTGTGGTTAATGATCCAGGAAAACATCGCATCGAATTGTATCATCTAGCTCTGATCATCTTATTTCTTTCCAAGTATTTTTATTGTTGAAATTTATTAAAGTTTATTGTTATCCATCATCGTCTAATGATTTATGGAGCCAGAAGTACATTCTGATGGTTACACCCTAGATCTCTGCACACAGATTGTGAAATCGAGTGTCCGTCATCAGTCTTTCCTTCCCATATCCATAACCAACGTCCATTGACTCGCCGGCAAGGTTTAGAGTATCCTTCACATACCAGCAATTTACAGACAAAAGGCAGAAAGTGCGAATTAATTTGCATTATTTATTTCCTCAACACAATTATTGAGCATCGATGCTCTTCTTGGTTATAAAATTGTTTTTCTGGATGTCAGACTTTGCCGCCTCTTTCGAAGTGCCGCCCACCCTATCTAAGCTATTGTATTATTCTCGTGTTCTGAGGAGTTATCTCAATAAAACTCACAACAGGTGAAATGTTGATCAGTACAACCGACTGATTATTACAGCCGTGAACCCTACAAGTGGTGACTACTGTATTTTGTGGGGTATTTTACTGTATTAGGTGGGGCCTCAATAGTCACGAAGCTTGCATGTCGGCACCAACATACATCACTAAGATTTAGTGATGCTTGTTAGAGCTATTGCTATGATCTGACAGCAAGTGGAATTGGGACAAAAATGCTTTATTAAACTATGCAATAGTTATGTAGAGCTTTATGTAGCTACTCCAAAATACACAGCTTGAAATCTAGCTATCAAACATTTGAATGCAACATTTTTTTTTTTTTTTCAAAAAAATAATATTGAATGACGAGTAGTCTGCTGTACAATGGATTGCACGGTTGGTTTAATTTTGTAAGACAATCTATACACACTTAGATAGTTTTCAAAAATGAG
This sequence comes from Araneus ventricosus, assembly GCA_013235015.1. Classification (NCBI taxonomy): domain Eukaryota; kingdom Metazoa; phylum Arthropoda; class Arachnida; order Araneae; family Araneidae; genus Araneus; species Araneus ventricosus. Next base: position 250,445 of record BGPR01000929.1, read on the forward strand.
TTCAAAATCCATTATGAACAAGTCTGGCAGATTTGGAAAGGTGAAATAAGATCTCCTTATAGACTGGATTATCAGTAGAATATCAGATAAATAACTAAACAACAGACTATTATGGGAGTCAAATTTAGCACTAGCTAAGTGTAATAAAATTGCAAAATAAACAAATTAGCAGAATAACAGGTGAAAATACTCAGCCAAGGGAGAAAAAAAACTAAAAGTATGCTCAAAATAGAATTCAATAATAAAACAATGGTTATTATCAGCAGTTGTAATTAGAATAAAAATGAATTGCCTATGAAAGATGACTAGTATGGCTGTAGAGGGGGAAAAAAAGCCAAGTTTTAAAGATAACTCTTGTGGCCAGATCTTAGTGCTACAGTTGGCACTAATGGAATAGCACCAACATTCAAAGATTAGGGCCTGCTAATCGAATGGTATCAAAATTGATTTCACAGAAGTGAAAAATTGAAATTAAACTTTCTTACTCTATAAATAATTACATAGAATTTTTCAGTTTTTGACATTCAAGACCTTCTTTGAAATTTTCACATTTTAATTTGATGTCATTCTTATGTTGCACACAACAAAAAAGTTGCTTTTTACCCGAAATTACTATTTGTGCTCCCAAATACATTTGTAAATAAGAATGTAACGAATATTAGGCCTATCAGCTGGCCGAAAATATTCAGGGTAATAATATTTTTTAATGTGATTTTATATGTATTTAATAAAGAATATTGCAGAATTACTATTCTGTACATTTATTAAAAAATGTCCAAACATTTACCCAATTTTAAGTTGCATTGTACATAAATGTACTTAATGATGTTGTGTCTCATTTTTCATTGCAAAGCCTGAAATTTTGATGCAAGAACAATAAGTGTTCAGCATTTTCAGGAAGAAAACTGTTCTGTTTGGTTTCATACATATATATTACGAGCTTCAGAAAATAATCACTCACTATATACTGAGCTTCCAGGAGCTGAAAGATATTTTCTTGCTAAATTTGTAAGTCTAGAAATTTTTTTCGTTTTTTTTCACCAATTAAGTGGACATTCTATACTAGTTATTATAAAAGTAGGAATTTACTTCTAATAACTTTAATTTATCCACTGAATTGTCTTTTGTGTTTGTCATTTCCATGCTCTGCAATGATGACTTTTGCTTCTGCTTAGCAAGTTCAAAATGAAGAGTTTCTCATACTTTATTATTGGAATTAAGATATTTAGAATATTACAAAAAATACATCAAGGTGTTAACATATTTTTAAATGTGAAAATAATATAAAATCAATTTTTTTTCATTTAAAATTTGAGCAGTATTTTATTTAAAACTAAAAGTAAAAATTTGTTTTTTAAAGTAGATATCCGCCCACCGAATATTCCGTATTCAATCTCAAATTTGGCAGAATATTTGGTATTCAACCAAATCACTATTCGTTACCTCCCTTTTGTAACCATTTTGAAAACTAAATAAGAAGTTATTTTATAAATAAGACTGAGTTCTTAGAGCTATTTATTTGATCGTTCTATAACTCATCTGGCAAATCTCATATTTCAAAATTGGCATACTAACAAAGAAACAAAAATACAAATGTATACGAAAAAATACAAATCTATATTTTTAGAAACAAATTTTTTTAAAAAATTATATCTTGGTTTTTCAGGTTACATTCTTTTTTAAAACTGGATATCTTATAGCACATAAAAAATGTACTGACATTTTTTAGACTATAACTTTTTCTTAGACTATAGATCTTTTAATCCCATAACTAATACTATAATAAAAGTAATATTATCTTATTAAATATTATCAAAACATTACACAGAGTCACCATATAAAAATAGCATTATCTTGATTACTTTACAACTCTAAAGCGATTCATACATACACAGTTCAGATGTTGAACATGAAATTTTCATATTTGACCTTTTCTTTACCAAAAGATTCTGAAGTTACTCTTTTGTTTATTTATCCTTTGCAGTTAAAAAGTAATAAGTTACCGGCGTATGCTCCAGAAACAAAGTTCTTAACTGTTTAATCCAGCACAGGCTAAGAATTTTGTTTCTGGAGCATACGCCGGTGACATACCCTCATCCTTCCTAATAAGTTACATAATTATGCACATATGAGTGTAAGGATTCATTTTAATGTTCAGGTACCTGGAAAATTTAGTTATTGGTTTGTTTTAATTCCTAAAAAATTATTTTGAGTTTTATAATAATTGTTATCTAACAAAAATGTGAAAATGATGCAACATTCAGAATGACAAGTTAGATTCAATATACGTGTGCAAAGGATTAACTTCTACATAGCAATATCCGAAACTAGCAGCCCAACTGAAAACACCCAATGCCTTGGCTAAATCAAGTAGGGAGAGAAAACATTTCCTGACATACTCTAGAATTGTAATATTAACAGAATGAAACAGTATTTGTAACAGAAAGTACTAAATGATAAAGTAAACAATTTTTTCATACTAAACAAAACTTTTTATTCAACCTAGACAAAAATAATTGGTAAGTTTGTAGAATTATACCATGCATTAAAAATTAGACCCATGCATGCAGATTGCACAACACATATTATAAAGTTCTTTCCTTATCAGTAAAAAGAGAATCACTGAATTAAAACAAACACACACACATTAGTTGGCACATAAAAAGAGAAAATATAGGCACACAGTTCAAAAATCTATCTGCGCTTTTAGAAATACTCACATTTAGTTTTTTCTTCTTCTTTTCTAAAACTTTTTTAAGTTTTTTCTTCTGTTTTTTGGACAAGATTTTCGGAACAGGCTGAATTTTTTCTTCAACTTTAGCTGTTTTTTTCTTTGATGCAGAGAGAACAAGAGGATTACTTTGATCAAATTTTTCCTGTTGAATATCCAATTCTATTGGAATATCTTCCTAATTAAATAAAGAATTTCGTTACTGAAATCAAACTGCATAAACACATTTTAAAAGTTGAAACACTGTAATAGCAAAATATATCACACGAAAATCTAGTACCTCAGATCTTTGAGGCTGGACATTTGTACTACCTCCCGATCTAGCTTTGGCATTAAATCGTTTTCTCATACGACCCATATTTAGAATGAAAAATAATAAACAGTCTTCTAACAATTTACTAACATAACAACAAACCCACGTGTGAAGAAAAATATCGTTCAATCGAAAACGGGTTGGAGGAAGAACCGAATCGATTCTTTCGGAACAGAATAAAATTCATAAGATGAACTGAATCCGACTACTATGTTCCATGTTGCCGACGTTCCATGAAACTATTTATTTGGCAAAAACATATGTGCAAGTAATGGATATAATTTATATAGAATATGAAAAATGGAGTTGTGATAGTGGAGATTTTTAACATAGATGTATAAGATATGAAATTTTTAGATATACCGGTACATATTGTACTCGGTAGGATCGGACCGAAAAACGAATATACGATGAACCCGTTCATACAATCTTTTTTTCCCCCTTTGATTGTTAAATGCTGTTCGATTCACTTCATTATTTGAATTACATAATTTTCTCCTGGGTTTCTTAAATAATTACAAAATTGTTGTAGTTTAAGTATGACAAAATGAAAGAATTTTATGATAGCATTAGCAAAAGTAATAATACCGAGATTCTCAATTCTGAAATTTTCACTTTGCACACAATTCAAGAGATCTTCACTTCAATAATGGCAATGTAGAGTAGATGTGATGTGTTGTTTACTTTGTATTGCGACAGACTCCTTATAGATAGGCACTATTCTAAGGCTCCGCATAACAAAATGGGGGAGGAAAGCGGGGGAAGCAATTGAGAGGTTTCTCCTGCTGTATGGTTGCATGTATGGATTACGTTTTCGCCAACAAGCGGAGCATTTATACATATCGCCAAGTTAAGTTATTTCTTCTTCGGATGCATGAATTCGTGGACGTATGTGGGTGGCGTGGATGCGGATGAGTTGAATTAAGGATATTACGCACACACGCTCACGTTTTTTAAAAATATTATTCGGTTTTGTAATGTAGATTTGAATTCTGTTAAACGATTTTTAGAACCTTTAATTATCTAAATGTTTACATAGAGATTTAAAGTGGTGACAATTGGTGCGAACATTGAATTTTCGAAAAAAAAGGATACTTTTTTATTAAAATAATAAAACTGTAAGTGGATTAAAAATACGTTCAATATATATTATTTTTTATCTGATTAAGCTATTTAATTTAGTTATGATCTTCCTTAAATAATTTAGTTTGGTTAGTAACAAGAAATTAAAAATATCTTTTTGTGTAAAATAAGTGGTTACTTAATTTTACACAAAAGGATATTCATACTGTAATATTCAGTTTGATGTTAGGAAAACAATGACTTCCAAACATAAGTAACATTTTTGTTAATAAAAGAACTTTACTGATTTGAACAATTCTTTAATAAATGCAGTATGGGCTCTGCATTTAGTGTCTTGTTTCAAGTTTGATAAAAATCGAAAATGATTAATAAAAAATGTCGTGCTTTAACAATTCATATTACAGAGAAATTATTTACAGTATAACCACACACCTACCCTCTCCTTTTTTTCAAACACATTCAATTACAGCATTCTAAAAGGGGTAAAAAAAACCTAAGTTTATGAGATATATTATTACACTATTGAATGTACCCATAGGTTAATTCTATTTAGGAAAATATTAAATTAATAGCAACTATTTTCTGTCAAGTAAACATTTCAAAATTTATAAGAAATGGAGTTGATAGCTTTTGTTCTTGATCAGCAGAAGTAGAAGTGACATTGTGGGTATACTGATTTGTTTCCTTTCGGGGATATTCCAGCCATAGCAATTGCTAAAAAGAATTTAGTCATAGTAAAACCCAAAGCAGGAATGAGAAATGGAAAAACCTTTACTTTTTCCTGATTCCCATTACCCTTTCATTACAGACAAAAAGATTTACACTGCAGAGATTTTTCTCCTGACACAATATGATACATTGGAAAAAGGCTCTTGTATAATATTGATGCTGATAGTTGTTCAGACATGGAAAATCTTACAATTTTTCTACGATAAGCTAATTAGATGAATTAAAAAACATACTACATTTAAGATGTTCAATTTCCAGTTAAATTTAATTCATCTAATCTCTATCAGAATGAAGTTGGATTTGTTTGGCAGATGAATTAATCATATTTAATTTTTCAACCAAAGTAATATTAGAATTATGTTATAAATGTAGGAAAGGTGTCTAGGGGATAAAGGTTCTAATTTGTTGCAAAATGAAAATAGAGAGTTAAAATCAACTAATTTATTATTTAAACACAATTAAAACATTTAACTATTTACAAAGGGGTTAAAACAATAAACATAAGAGCAAGTTCACCTCCGAGATAGCACCAGGCTAATTCATAATTTACTTTCGCTCAGAAAACGGAGAGCCTAAATTATAACGACCGCTTCGGTGAAAAATCCAACATCGAACTGATTTAATTCCCGCCGAAGTGACGTGACGTCACTTCGCCATAAAACAGACGATTTTATTAGTGGTGCCATCTCTTACAATTTTAAATGAACAAAAATGCTAAAGTTAGTTTCTACAAGTTCGGCCATCCTGGGTATCACTGACCCCAGTGATTTTACATAACATACAATAATAGATATAGGCCATTAACAACTCTTCAAAATTAATACAGTTAAAAACATAAAAATTTCATTATAACATTTAAACATGAAAGTAAAAATACAATTCTCACAAAGGAAATATTGATAATAAAGAAAGCAGAACACTTCATTATACACTGTGTTCTAAAAGAAAATAGGAAAGTTTCTTGTATAAAAAACACATATTTCATCCTGGTGAGTAAAATTTCATTAGATCAGCAGATGAATTCGTTAGCTTAGGACAGTCATGATTACCTACTTTTTCTAAATCATATCTATTTCTAGGCTTTACTTTAACTATTCTATATGGTCCCAAAAACCTAGGCCTTAATTTCAAACCCGTCCCAAATTGTGTTCTCTGAATGACCACTAAGTCACCTCTCTGGTAACTAGGGGCATTCCTGCATTTCCTATCGTAGGTTCTTTTATTCTCCGCCTGTATCTTCTGGATATTTTTCTTTGCATCTTGTCGTAGTTCGTCTCTCTGTTCCTGCAGTTCTTCCATCATTTCTTCCATTAGTAGATCTCTCAGATGAAGGTCCTCCTTATTTCTCATGGTGACACCAAATAACAATTCAAACGGAGACCACTTAGTACTACGATTGAATGTACTATTTAGAATTCTTTGAAGTGGGTCTACGAACTTGAACCACTTGGTTGAGTCTGCAATTGACAGTTTGGTCAAAACGGGAATAAGAGTTCGGTGTATTCTCTCGACTTGGCCATTTCCTCGGGGTACTCCGGTGGTGATTTGAAAATGCTGGATGTTTTCATTAGTACAATAATCTCCAAATGCTTTAGAGGTGAAAGCAGAGCCTCTGTCTGTTATTATTCTTCTGGGATTACCGAAAGTCTTTTGTTGTACTTTTAACTTATCCAAAGCATCTTCTGCGGAAGTAGATCTAACGGGATAAAGCCAAGTAAATTTGGTGAAAGCATCCACTATTGTGAGGATATGCTGGTATTTTTTGTTGGTAGAAGGCAAAGGTCCGATGAAATCAACGTGATAAGTACTTAATGGCACATCTTCTTTAGGAATAGGGTTGAGAAATCCATCTTTCTTTCCGCTCTTTTTGTTGGTCAAAATGCATGGCACACAGTTGACAATTACATTTTGTACTTGTTTACTCAAATTAGGTATGAAGAATTCCTGTTTGACAACTCCTTCCGTTTTGGCAGCGGAGAAATGTCCTTTCTCATGAGCTAACTTTATTATTTCAGTTTGCATATCTCTTGGTACAGATATTAATTCGCGACCATCAACATATTTGTAGAGTATTTCGTTTTTATCGAAAAAGTCTGATTCGTTGTTTGATCCAATCATTGATCTTAAACTCTGCGTGTATTCATCTTCTTGTTGTGCCCTTTTTAACCTTGCGGTTAGAGTATCGCTCGTAATTATGGCGACCGGATACCTACTAAGGGCGTCCACATGTTGCATTCGCTGGCCGGAACGATGGACAATTTCATAATCAAACTCTTCCAACAGTAATGCCCATCTCGCTATACGAGTAACTAAATCCTTTTTGCCCATAGTCCTTTGAAAGGCTGAACAGTCCGTTATGATTTTGAAATGATTCCCCATTAGGTAGGTGCGAAATTTCCTTAAAGCGTTGACAACAGCGAGAACTTCAAGTTCATAGCTGCTATACTTCTCCTCTGCTGGAGTAGTTTTCTTAGACATGTATTGAACAGGATGCAATTTTCCATCTTCCGCTTCTTGGAGTAGGACGGCTCCGTACCCTTGCTGGCTTGCGTCCGTGTGCAATTCGGTTGTTTTTCCTTGCTGGAAAATGCTTAATACTGGACTTTCAGTTAATAATTTCTTGAGTTTTTCAAACGCTTCCATTTGAGGTTGTTCAAAGACAAATGGATTGTCGCTTCTAATTAGATCACTCAGAGGTTTCGCTATTTTAGAGTACGCTGGAATGAATTTTCGAAAATAGCCGGTGAGTCCTAAAAAGCTTTGTACTTGTTTGACTGTTGTTGGTACTGGGAACTTCTTGACAGCTATTGTTTTTGCAACTGAAGGGCGTACTGTTCCGTTTTCAACAACGTGACCCAAAAATTCCACCTTTCTTCTCAGGAATTGACATTTCTTAAACTTGATCTCCAAACCGTATTTTGAGGCGACTTCAAATACTTTCTTCAGTTTTTCTATACCTTCATCTTCATCTTTAGCTGGAATGATCAAATCGTCCATATAAATTATTACGATGCCTTTACGCATGAGTTCTCTGAAGATGCTATACACATATCTTTGGAATACACTTGGGCTTGTACTGAGGCCAAAAGGTACTTTATTAAATTCGAACTGCCCGTCTGGCACAACGAAGGAGGTAAAATGTTTGCAATCCTCGTTGACTTCGACATGGAAAAAACCATTTTTCAAGTCTAGCGTGGAATACACTTTGGCATCTTGGAGTTTATCCAATACATCCTCTATCAGTGGCAATGGGAAACGATCTTTGACTAGTTTTCGGTTCAGTTTCCTATAGTCAACGCATAGTCTGGCGGTACCGTCTTTCTTCTTAACTAACACGATTGGACTTGCATATTCAGATGAGCTTTGTCTCACAATTCCTTGATCTAACCATTCGTCAATTTGCTTGTTGACTGCCTGGTTCTCTGGAAATGACAAACGGCGTGCTGGTTGGTAAACTGGTACATCATCTTTCAGGATAATTCTCATGGACACATTTGTCGTTTCGGTCTTCTTAGGTATATAGTTGTTGATTAGCTCAGAAAGTTCTTTTCTTATTCGTGGATTGGTAACATGCTTAACTTCAATTTCGTCCTCAATTCTTGCTTCGTAAACCTGTGTATGCATAAACCAAACCTTATCTTCATGTTTACGAAAATAAACACCTTTTCTATCGAAGCCAACAAAAGCCTGCTCCAAAATGTCCGATCCTATCACTGCTTGAAATTCCAAATACGGCGTAGGAACAACATGCCAAGTTACGGAATATTTCTCTCCGTCTAATTCGATTTCTCGTTGGAACGATCCTTTTGTTTTGACCTCGTACTTCCCTAATCCAGATAACACGACAATGTCCCTTGAGAGCTTTGATTGTTCGATGATTCCTTTGCTTACATCTTCACGAATGAGCGTAACTGAACTGCCGGTGTCGATGAGAGCTTCAAAAGTCTTATTTCCTATGGTTATTTTTCTGGTCTTAATTCTTTCTTTAGAAATCCGAGAACAGATTTGTACCGGAGAGCTTGAAGATTTATTATTTTTCGAATCCTTGCGGCGCTTCGTACAATCTACGGCATAGTGACCCGGTCCTTTGCAGTAGCTACACGTTAATTGTTTAATTCTTTTATCGTGAACAGTTCTCTTCGATTGAAAGTATTTCTTCTCATTCCCATTATTTCCAAGATGGAAATGTTCTTGTCCTCGAAAATATTTATGGTTATTGCTCGATCCCTTAGCGAATGACTTGAACTGCTTTGGTTTTATAGTTCTTCGGACGTCTTCATAATCTTCAAATTTCTTCGCTAGTTCAATTGGTGAGTTAATAGTAGACCACTCGTCCAAAAAATGTTCCCGAAGATCATACGGCGCTTTTTCCTTCATTTGATCGGCTATGATTAACTCTCGCAGTTGGTCGTAAGTGTTGACTTTTAAGCCTAAAGTCCATCCATCGAAATACGTCTGCAATTCGTGTTGAAAATCTTGCCATGTTTTTTCATCATCCTTTTGGTGAAACAAAAATAGCTGGCGAAATTTTTCCGGGGATAATTTAAATCTTTGCAATAGCAAATCCTTTACATGATCGTAATCATTACACTTATCCGCTGGCTCTCTTGCTATCAGATGGGCAATTTCAATGGGTATTAACCCTATAAGTTTTTGAACCCAATATTTTTTTGGCAAGAAGGTTAGTTCTGCATGACGTTCAAATAAGGTGAGATTCAAACTGATATCTTCCTGCATATTAAACTTATGAAAAGTTTCGTGAATCGGTTTATTCGGTGTTTGAACGTTTTCGGCGCTATTCGGAATATTGGCAATCCGTTGGGCCTGTATTCGTAATTTCTCCAATTCGTATTCTCGTTCTTCTTTTTTTTCCTTTCGTATCTTCTCTTTCTCAGCTTTTTCTTCTCCTTTTATACGTTCCTCCACAATGCCATCAAGCATCTTCTTCACATCGTCTTCGACGTAATCTGGGCTTTTTACGATCAGTTCCTTTAACTTCAATTTAGTGAAACTCGCTTCAAAAGTAAGATCCAAATCTGCGGCGAGTGTCATCAAATCCTCTTTCCTTCTCGCGAGTAAAAATGCCATTTTTTAAAATTTAGAGTGGTGACCCAGAGAACAGTTTTAATTTTACACAAGTTAAAATTAGTTAAATTAATTAAAGTTTTAATTTACACAAATAAAATTCTCTAAAACCCAATTCCAATTGGACAAAACTATTTAAATAACGTGCAAAAAGTTTATTCAATCAAGCAAGAAAAAGAGATAATTTAAATAAGATGCAATCATCAATGATAAACAATTACGAACAAAAATAAACTTTTGAAAATTCCCGGAACCTGAATATTTGCCAAATAGCCCAATATTACCATCAATATCAATTTATTTTTTATCGAAAAGACAATGCGTTCTTCTCAAAATATCAAGAATAGATAACCAAGCAAAAATTCTGAAAGTATTCG
>BGPR01000929.1:270762-292371 GCA_013235015.1 Araneus ventricosus
GCGGCGGATCGTTTTAGGTTCCAGTTTCACCCTTCGGCAGAGTCTGCCTTTACTTGCACACACACCGATTTCTGCCGGTCGGCTTGGAAAGGGGACAGGAACTCTAAAGGATGTGCAGAGCTGAATCGGAAACTGTTACTAGGGTTAATATATATAAATATATTTAATTTTTAATAATCTATGAATTTAGAGCTAAGAAAAAGCCAACGGGAGAGTTCTCAAAGTATTAAACATCGGAATAACATACAAGAAAGTGACTGCCATAAGTATGCCAAAATTTTAGTTTAATTGCTATACTGATAAGGCAGGGTCAAATTCTAATTATCAAAGTCCATAGGTACAGAAGCTGGATTTCCGATTACATTTTTATTCTCGCTAATCACTTGGGACAAACAATAAAACTTTTATTTCTTTGTTTGTCTGTTTTCAAAACTTTCTACGATCTTTACAGTGAATTAAGGGCTTTAAGAATTATTTTCCTACGAACTCTAAAGACACAAGGTAGAGATGTATTTAGATACCGAAAATAATTCAGAAATGAATATAATTTTTAGCTTTGATATCGAATTAACCAAAATATAGAAAATATCAGAACATTATTTTAATAGGAAATTTAAGGGCACAGGGAAAATTCGAATTACAGACGAATTTCAGTTAAAAAAAGTTCTAGTTAGCCAAGCGTCATTGTAAATAAAATCCTTGGAATAATTTCCAGGAATAGAAAAATACATGGAAAATATTTGAGATCTGGATAGTATCGATGGCATTTTTGTTTTATGACATTAAGAACTTTAAATGAACATTTTCATTGTGTCCGTAACTTGTGTTGAATCTGTGCAGCCTGGCTTTTTTCCAACGCTAGGTCCAATAACGGTCTGGCCTGTAAAGTGCCAACAGACACATTCGATTTTATTATTAGTAGATATATATATTGCGTCTTTTTCTCCATCATTCCTTTCTTTTATTCTTTACAATTTGAATTGTTAATCATCATAGCAACATCATTTCAGCAACTTTTTTTTTCTTAGTACTGTTCACTAAAAAATGAAATCATATCATTCAGGATCAGTTTGAAAATGAATATTCCTACAAACTATATATAAATTTAAAGTTTCATATTAAAAGGGAGCAGTCAGAAATAGAAAACAGAATATATGCAATGTAAATAAAAGAATATAAACTTAATAAAACTAATAAGAAAATTGTTGTCATGTAAAACATGATTTAAACAGTGTATAATTTTACATTTTGCTCTATACAGTACATGTTAGTGCAGTTTCAGATATTGCATTAAATTTTAAAAGCAATTCAAAAATTTTATTCAATCAGGCAACAGAATTATAAAATTATTTTTACTTTCTCGTATACGAAGTATACAAAGAGAAAGTATTGTAATCGTCAAAAAATTCGAACTCGAGATTTTGACGAATCTCCACGTTTTAGACCTCCCGGAGTCCGAAAAACACAATTTTGGAATCATGTCTGTCTGTGAACACGATAACTCGAAAACTATTAGAGCTACGGGGATGAAATTTGGTATGTGGTCTTTAATTATAATTTGTAGGTTTCTATCAAATTTTGGACAAAATCCGTGAACGGGAAGTCTGTATGTTTGCGGTCATGTGAACACTATAACTCAAAAACTTGAATAGCTAGATGGATAAAATTTGGTATACAGTTTTATCGTCATGAATGTAGGTCCGTATAAAATTTTGGGCCAAATCCATCAAAAAGAGGCGTTCAAATTGCGTATTAAATTTCTTTAAAATCGTCAAAAAAATTCGAACTCGAGATTTTGACGAATCACCACTTAGAAAGTATACGAGAAAGTTTAGGGGCGACCACTTCCGCTGGTTTATAAGGTGAACATTTTTGCCTCTTTCAGGTGAGGGAAAAAGTGCAGGATATAACATTTGGAGAAGACGGCATTATACGCTCTTAATTAGCAGGGCCGGCCTTAGGAGTTGCGGGGCCCAATTGGAAACAATTTTGGATTACCCCGATATATTTAAGTTTTAGGAAATAATACATAATAAATAAATAAACAATATGAAATTTTGATGAATAAATTAATAATATTTATTGTTAAAAGTTTAATAATTTTAATAAACTTACTTAATACTTTACTTATCCGTATTAGGAATGCTTATATATTTTTAGTAGAGAAAAAAATTAAAAAGTTCCTAAACTTTTTTTCAAGTGATGGATTATTGTTCACGTCAATGATTTAAGACCGTGACAGTTCATAAAATTCTTGACACAATTTACGTTGTCAATAATGTCATTTTTACAATGTAACAACTATACATATTCACAGAGGCTAATATAAAGAATCTCAAGAATGAACAGGTTTCATTGCTAAATGTATGTGCGCAGTTCATAAAACTTTATGCCTAATCTAGTTTCTTGCTGAATTAAAAAATCGCTAATAGAAGAAAACTTTTACAGTAACGTTGGTGCCGGAATATTAATTCATTCAGATTAAGTACAACAGAGAACCAGCGGGAGTGTTCTCCCCTAAACTTTCTCGTATACTTGCCCCAAAAGGTGCCGTTTCTCCATCCCCCGTGTGGCTAAAAAAATTTGAACCTACTGTTACCCAGAATCCAATGACTATCAGAAGGTTTTCCATTATAGTGATTGAAAAATATCTAGGTAAAGAATCAAATTCAAAGAGATAGATGCGTACCGATTTTCCGCTATTACCGGTTCAAAGACAAACTGACGTAATTCGCTACTCCATAATGAAATTCCGTACTGTTCCTTGCGCGTGCACAGATTATTGCTTCCAGTACGCATGCGCGTGGAGATTACGGATTCTTTTCAAAAGTAAATTATACAGACCGACAGACAGTCAACCCTTTGACCGATTTGGCCCAAAATTTTATACGGACCTACATTCATGGCGATAAAACCGTGTACCACATTTTATTCATCTAGCTATTCAAGTTTGTGAGTTATCGCGTTCACATTAAAACGGACACGCAGACAGACAGATTTCCCGTGGACGGATTTTGTCCAAAATTTGATAGAAACCTACAAATTATGTGTAAAAATACATACCAAATTCCATCCCCATAGCTCTAATAGTTTTCGAGTTATCGTGTTCACAGACAGACGTAATTCCAAAATTGTGTCTTTCGGACTCAGGGAGGTCTAAAACGTGGAGATTCGTCAAAATCTCGAGTTCGAATTTTTTGACGATTACAATACTTTCTCTTTGTATACTTCGTATACGAGAAAGTAAAAAGTTGAAATGTTCAACTGTTCAGAGTTATACAATTGGCTGTAATAAATGGTAGTTATCGCATAATTAAAACATATGTTCACTTCTAATAACTTGAAAGAAACTCCCTCAAACTGAATTCATAATATTTGTTCCTCTTCTGTATAACAAATAGAACCCAAATGGTTTTTATATAAAATTACTAAAATTTTTATACAAAACAAATATTTTTTATTAGTATATATTATGATTAATGTTAATGTACACAATTAAATTGATTAAAACATTTAAATGTCTCTCGAGATTTTTAATATATGTATTTTGATTAATTTAATTCCGGGAGAATTTAAATAATTATAAATTCCTCTCTTACTATGAAAACAAATTTAGAATGATTTATAAATGTTTTCTTAGATTTAAAAATATAAAAAGAATACAGTCAAACCCCGTTAACACGAAATCGGCGTGACCATCAGGATTTTTCGTGTTAACCATTAAAATAACGGCTCCATCTAGACTGCAATTACCAAGCTATGAAATAAAAGATAAATTATTACAGTTTTTAGAAATTTGAAAATAATAAAAGTTTTAAGTTTAGAAAAGAAATAAACAGATTGTATGTAAGATATAAAATAATAAATTTATTTAGCTGTTACTCAAGGTTTAAAAAGTTAGTTATTGACTTTTGTTTCAACTTTTTAAGATGACATTTTTGATTTATTTTTACACGATTCTGAAGGCAACTAGCAATCAACATGCAAAGCAGGAAAAGTGGCCAAGAGTACATGGAAGAGTTCCCAGAATTCTGTCCCTTCCCGTTCTCAGCATTCCCAAACTAAGAAACAAAAAGGTGAGAAGGGTAGGAATATGATTCCTGAGAGAGAGAAACTCTTGCTTCATCCACCGTGAACAATTTTCCATTCACAACAATGAATGCAAAGCTGCGGTAAGTCAGGCCGTGCCAGGGGGCAAAGTACTGGTATGCGGACCCCACAGACACTTTAACACTTCCTCAATAAAATCTTTCCCTGCCCTTATCACCAGCCCGCCTGTCTCTCCTGCCCTTGTTTCGGGGGGGGGGGGGGGGTCATGGATGAATGGGAAATCAAAGAAGTCTCTTGACTTTCAAAGAATATTTTATTTTCGTCTCAAGTGATATTTCGTGTTAAAGGAATGAATTAATACTACTCCCCAGATTTGATCGATGGAGCCCAATATTAACTTCGTGTTAAGCAAAATTTCGTTATTAGCGATTTGTATATAGCGACCCAGTCCTCTATTCAAAACGATGGCATTCCCTTGAAGTAGGGCTGAAGGCTGATAATCAGTGCCATGCATGTTTCTCCCCATGTAAAGGCGGTATGGCATGCCTTACAAATTACTCAATACTTCTTTGTTTTCTATTACAATTTACTCTGGCGCTGGCCCCCTTAGACGCGAGGCCCTATTTGGAGCAATCGGTCCAATCGGCTAAAGGCCGGCATTGTTAATTATTTAGCTTCTGTCTCAGAAAAGAGCTTCACACTTAAAAATTAGTAAAATCATTGATTCTATTAAAAACAGTGTCAAGTTAAAATGTTGTAACATATCGAGCACCATCATACTAAAATGTGTTTTTGTTGCGTCGCTATTATTATTTTCTTTTAACAATTATAAAAGTGCCATAATGAAATATAAAAGATTTTTATTACATAATATTATATTTTTACCAATTAAGAAAAAGTACACCATTTTGCAAACCACATGTTGATTCTTCCATAAAATGAATATAAGGGCAGAAAAAATTATTATTTATCCTAGAATATTTGTTCCAAGAAATTATTAGTTTTAACCATTTACAAGAAATGTCTCGAAATCAATTCTATAGTATTTCAAAGTTAAACAGCTAATTAGTGACTAGTAGAAATCCATATCAATTGCTGAGAATTATTAAATTACAAAAATCATTCTTCATTTGAACTATATGAGAGGTTACATTTTATACAATATTTTTATTGACCTATTTACAAGAATCACTTTGGTAAACAATAAAAACAGAGGCCAAGAAAATCTTAAGTTGTTTTCCATTCAGAATTTGTATCACATAAGTATTCTACACAAATCATAACTATTGTTATGCTAATTTTGAATATAAATATATAGTTGTGACAGTTTTCTTTCATGTTATGTAATTTTTATTAATAACTATTTAACAAGTTAACTTTATATTATATGGGACAAAAAAAGAGTTGCAAAAAATTATTTTCAATGCAATTGACATTCTTAATAAGATCAGTAAAAAGAAATTCTACAACAAAAAATGATAAAAGAAATATAATATTCATTTTATTCCGCATCAGACTAAACAGAACTTTTAAAGAAATTCTCATAACACTTAGGAAAAGGCTAAGGACTGAACGTTTGAATGCACTGGTAACTACTTTTTTTTTTAAATGTGCATTTTTAAAATTAACTTTAATAACAATTTTGGCCATGCACTAATTGAAAATCTTTAACATTTTTGTAGATAATAAAACACAAACTAATGTAATTGCATTCTACTGATCAGTTTATATTTCATAGATTAATTACTATAGCAGCAAAAATTAACAGATTATACAGAATATTTAGAAAAAACCAACACAGCAATTTTTTTTATGTTTTTGGTTTGTTCCATTTCTATTTCTGCTTTAATGCTCTTTAAAATTTTAAAAAATTAAATTTCAACAACTCTATATTTTTTGTAACATTTTTTTATACATGCATATTACACATCAAAGAATTAGGAATGAGAATATCTGAATTCAGAAGTCAACAACTGGATCATTATGAAGCCAAAATAAAAATACATAAATCTAGGCCAAATTTTGGACAAAAATCATTGAAGAAAAGTGATAAAAGCAAATTCTTTAAAACATTTACAAACTATATAAATCTTTTAAAATAGCTACAATTCTAATGAATTTGATGCCTCTGTCTTTAAATTACTATAGGGCAACAAATAAGTCATGTAACTAATGAAGGTTTCATGCTTTTTTTTTAAGGATAAGAATGTAAGAAGCATTTGTTGCATTTCTGAACTTGTTGTTTAAATTTAATGGTTCTATTACACTGAAAATATCAAAGCCTGTATGAAAAGAATGAAAAAATTGCAAATGATAAAAATAAAGCTTTGAAAGTATGAGGGGGGAAAAATTCTCATTTTAAAAAGAGTAACTGAAAAAGGCAAACTTGCATCTCTAGCTTGTGCCTGCAATGTAATAAAAACAAGATGTATTCTAATCAGTCAAATGCTTGTACAATCTCATCAAAACGGTTAACAAGAAAAGATTGGGGTTTCTTCTTTATAGATGGTGGTTTGAAAACATTTGGGTTATAGCTAAAATAACCAAGTTGTATTCTTTTTTTTTTTTTTTTTAGTACGAAATAAAAGATAGCATATGAAAAAAGTGTTTGGTAAAACATTTTTATTTCGCCTTCGTATTTTGAGTTAAAGTTTGAATGAATATATGCAGACAAAAATAAATAAAAATGCACTAATTTCTTTCCTTTTTTTGTACTATAATCAATCGAAATGAAAGGGAAAAAATATTGTGGGAAAAGCATGTGTGTTTGTCTACGCATTCTCTGCAAACATTAGTTAAATGTTTAAATATTTTAGATGTGATAGATAATATGAAAACTGATATGTAAGGTTGTATGCTCATAGATAGCAGTTACGAGGATATGCTGCACAATTAAGGATAACTGGTAAAGATTTATGCACATGGCCGGTAACTATATAAAACGTGGAAATTATACCACTGCTAATCACGAATGTGTATTATTTTATTATTATAGCGAATAGAATTTTCATTTCCTGACTAAGAAGCATACAACAAAATATAATTCTACAACACAAATAATTCACGATATAAATATATTTTAAAAACTGAAGGTGAAGTAGAAATAAGTGCTATATCGAAGTTAATTTCACATTAATTAAAAACACGCTATTTGGTGTTTCCTAACATTTCTAAGCAATTATACTTGACTTTTATGACAATCTCAGAATAACATATCAGTATATATTTATATAAATTGTTTAACAAATAAATATTTTGATTGCTTCAATATATACTTTTATAGAATATGAACTTTTTTATTTAATTAAAAAATTATTAATAAGATATATGTATTTCAGAAAGCAGATTCAGAACTAAATAAATTATAAAATTTATTTAATTACAATATATACTTTTTTATTTAATTAAAAAACTATGAGATATATGTATTTCAGAAAGCGTATAAAAAAATTTATTTCGTGGACGGAAGCATAGATTTAGCAGTCGTGTGCGATCTGTGGAAACATTCACAAAATTGGACTTGTAAAAAAACAGGATAATTTCATTTCCAATAGGGAAGGAAAGTGTGCGTAAGCGCCAAATCTTACAACTCCATTTGTGCGGATCTGCTGCCAGCGCCCTCTGGAAAATCAATCATGTTTGTCGCTTCAGGGCACAGAAAAGTCTCCGCAGTTCCTATTAGCCTGAGGCGGTGCCTATATATAACGCTACCCGTATTGCGAGCACGGAAAGTTCACGTGACTGGAGTTTTGTAACTGTTTTGTTTACTAGTAACGGTGTAATATTTTCTTTAATTTACAAAAGATAGAAGTATGTCATCCGAAGAACACAACATAGCAGATTATGAAGAAGTGTTGCGTGTTCTTCCTGAATCCTTTCGAGAAACATGGAAAGATAATACGGACGTTTTGGTTTATCTTGCTGAATTAGGATCGCTCGGACTTCAGCGCCTCAGTAAAGAACCAGACAAACTAGCTGAGGAAAGAATTTCTATATTAGAACAAACTCAAGACTTAGCCTTCCACAATTATAAAACCTTTATCCAAGCTGCAGAATGCTCGCATAAAATTTTCCAAGATTTCAATAAAATCGAGTTTCGCTTGAACTCTTTAGTTGATAATTTGCCTGTTTTTAAAGAAAAATGCGCAGAATTCGGCAAAGAAGCACAAAGGATTAATACTAGGTGGAGACAGGCATCATCAACCTTAGCGAAACACCCACAGCTGTTAGAATTTTTGGAGATGCCACAGTTAATGGATACATACGTAAGAAATGGATATTATGATGAAGCATTGGAATTGTCTGCTTATGTGAAACGCCTGGAAAGGAAGCATAAAGATATACCACTCATTAAAAGTATAGTTCAAGACGTGCAAGCATCGACTAATGTGATGCTTTCTCACCTGCTGACCAAACTGAGAACAAACATTCAGCTTCCTGACTGTCTAAAAGTTGTTGGATACCTCAGAAGAATGGATGTGTTTAATGACTCTGAGTTGCGAATCAAATTTCTGCAGGCCAGAGATGCTTGGTTTCAAAAAGTAATTAATGATATTGACAAGTCTGATGCATATGAGCATGTAATCAAAGTAATTGAAAGTAGTAGGGTTCATTTATTTGATATTACTACACAATACAGAGCAATATTCTCAGATGATGATCCTTTGCTTTTGGTACGTGAAGATTCAAAGAATAACTGTGCTATTTTTCACAGTTGGATTATATGGAAAATTTCCTGGTTTCTCGATGTCCTCGAAAAGGACATTTTGGCCGACCTGGGTGGTCGTATCGATTCTGTTCTGGCACAGTGTATGTATTTTGGCTTGTCTTTCAGTCGTGTGAATATCGACTTCCGCCCACTTTTGATACCTGTATTCCAAAATATTGCTCTGAAGAAATTCTGTTCATCAGTTCAGCGGGCAACTTTTAAATTTGAGAAAATTATGGAAGCTTTTGCTTTTACTATGTACACAAACACTACTCTATTAGTCACTACTTTATCGCAAGACAACTTACAACCACCTGCTGTTCTCCTAGATTTCTATCCTTTAGCTCAATATTGTAATGATATATTAGGTGCATTGAATGAAATGAAACTCTGTTGCTCTTTTGCCATGTCAAACGATGCCGTTACCTCGCTGTCCAATTCTTTGAGCAGATTAGTAAATGTTTTAATCACAATTCATTCAAAGAGATCTCGTCGCATGAGTGAATTAGAAATCGAGAATTTCAACAAGTTCTGCTTTCTTCTGTCTTCAGATCTTGTACCTCACTTGAATAAATGTCTGTTTATTATTTTTCCTCCCGAAGCTATGTGTGCAACCTTGGGTATTACACCTTTAGAGTTCAAAAAGTATGAACATATGTGTAAATTAAATATCAGCATGTTATTAGAACCACTTCAAGTTATTTTGCCATCCAAAGATGATGATGATGTGGGTTTGACATTTTCCGTTCAGAATAAAGATGCCGAAAAACAGATACTTGCAGAACAAAATAAAAATATTCCATGTAATGATGAGACTGAGCTGAATAAAAGTTCTAATCGGGATAAAGATATTTCGGATGTGGCTAAATTAGCAGCTGTCACTGATGAAAATGAATTAGCAGTTGTCACCGATGAAAAAAATTCAAATGTGGAAGTGAAAGATGATATTCTGCACTCGGATATTGAGAGTGACTCTCATCAAGATGTTGAGCAAACAGAACAAATACAAGAAATGTCTGAAAATGTGCTGGAAGTAGATCGTGATAAAATAGACTAGGTGGTGAATCTAGCCAATGTGATTGATCACACAGAGTACCATAACTATTTTTCTTGAAAATATACTTTCTTTAAATCAAGAATATTCTATGCAGTTATCGTATAAAATTTCCATTACATGCTGTTAAAATTAAAAGTTATGAAGTTAAGTTTTTCTTATTTATTTGTTATTCTGTGCTGAATAAATTCAATTAGGTTATTTGTTTGTTATTAATACCAGAAGTATGTTCTTTTGCACATCTTTTATAATATATCACTTTTAGCATCAAAATACCTTTTATTAAATTTTAAGTTGCAAAAAAAAATTCACATTTTAAATAAAGTTTACATTTTCTGTCATAGCCATATCATAAAATGAATCGGACATGCTAGGGTGAATCTGACCACAGATTTACAGTAAAATGTAAACTAATATTTCTGCTGTTCTAAATTCTTCCTTCCAACACCACTCGTGAAGATACAGGAAGTGACAGCTGCAGGCTTCAAGAATTTTTTTTAGTGGGGTCAAGAAGAGCCCACGGATATGTTTGCCAGTTAAGTGGTCAAATAGTTCTGCTGCCATTGATTCTAGGTTATTTACTCAAGTTAACTTAATTGTTTTTCCCTTTCCATTCTTATCATTTGCGAGTTTGTTAACAAGAATGTGAAATGGAGATGTGAATAATGAAGCTGAATGTTTACCTTACTTCTAATGATTAATGGCACAGTTTGCTAGTACAGAATAAAAGCAGTGCATTAACTTTCATCATATTTGAGATGAATATTGTGTTATAAATTTTGTGTGTAGGAGAGAGTGTTGCCCCTTTGACTACTACAGTCTGTGCTGGCAACTAGGGACAAAATTTAGAAGTTTATGTGTTTAGTACAAAGACCATCCACCAATTGCTTAGTTTAGCTTGTTGCTGTTTGAAAGGAATACTTACCGAGCTGAATAAAAATATTTATCCGATTTCCATACTAAAAAGTAAATATTATGGACATTACTTTTTGCCTCGTAACATTTTTTGAAGCTATTAATAAATGATATTAGGGTATACATACTGCAGACAGACTAATGCTCTTATTTTGTGCAAACTCTGGTTTTTCAATTCCTAACCGAAAATAAGTTGTAATTGTTTAAATGTGAAACTGTACCAATGGTGTACCTTCGACCACTATGATGTGTTGTTCCTTTGACCAGGTCAGAGGTACTTCTAAATGCTTTTTATTTGGGGAAACTAAAGATATAAATTTTTCTTAAATTACATAATTGAATACAAATTGGTAGGTCAAATCAAAGTTTCACTATAAACAAGTTTTTTATATTAAAGCACTGTTTATCAATCCGTATTTATTTAAAAAAAAAAAAACTATACAAAATCTACAATAAGGATAGTTTTATGATAATTGACAACACTAGAATAACAAGAAAAAAATCCAGAAAATATGAATGCTGCATTGAATCTGTGCAGGAAAAATGATAGAATTTTTCAAATTATGAAGTTTGGTAAAAATGTTCATTAAATTGTAGCATAATAAATGTATTTTTTAAATGAATGAACCTTTTAAAAATTATGGGAGCTTGTAAATAACTTGTTTTTATTCATAAAAACTTGAGTGTTAATCAAAAATAACATCTTATTGTTTTATATGATTAAAATTAATTTTCTCATTTATGTCTGTTTTCGTAATAAGTGCAGGTCAAAGGTACAACACTATGTTGTACCTTTGACCACCGTGCGAGGTTTCTTAAAAAACAAATTGAAAATTTTAGCTTAAAATATCTAACAAAGCAGAGTTTATGTTAGCACTCACAACAGATTAGTTTGCTTACAAATGAAGCTAATAAAAATTTAATACCGAAAATCGGTCAAAGATACAACACTCTCCCCTATATATATATGTGTGTGTTATATTTAAACTTACTGACAGTTACTTTATTTATAAATATTTTACTTTATTTATGAATTACTCTTAGATTTGTCCATTTGTAAATTCTTACTTTACAAAACATTCTTGCAGAAAGATTTTGGCATCAATGAAATTTGTCGCAGAAAGCATAATTTTTTGCCACAGGGTTGGAGAGGTTGATGAGCAGTCTCGTCTTGTATGCGACATAAAAGGAATAATTTGATTAGTCATTTATGTAACAGAAATGTTACTAAAATTTTTAAATATCAAGCAATTTAAAAACTGCAGATGTTACTGGTTACATCTGGCCTTATTTGCTATATGTTGTTATAAATGCCTGAAAACTATATAGAGATACACTATATGCCCAAAAGTATCCGGACACTTTCAGATTTTCACATTTTTTAGAATTTCTCTGGAAAGGTTTATATTGTCTTTAAATTTCGACCATGTGAAGAATAAACTGTATATCACATTTTACATTGAAGATTCTGTCCTGAGGGTAATTAGAGCATCGTCTACAAACTGATGAAGACAAAAACGTTTTTGGCCCACCCCACTTCATAGAATACTGATAACAAGAGGAAACTTTCAGAAATGGTTATGTTTGATGTGCATAATATTCACAGGAATTTTCGTAAACTGAGCTCAAATATTTAAGAAGATATAAAGGTTTTCTTAAAAAATCCTAAATTTTCCCGCCTGATTTTTGCTTGTAACATACAGAGTTTTCTGTTATATTATAAGACACTTACAGAAAAAAGACAATATGTTAGAGGAGCATTTTGTAAAAATTTGGATAAAAGTTTTTGAATATTGCAGGAAATATAAGCATTTTTAGTAAATAATGTTTTACTGTGCAGGTGCGAGAGATAGCGTAATTTTTCGTTCACAACATTAAAGCTAGATATATTGGGCAACTTATATAAAAAAATTCAGTTCAATATCATTAGTATTCAGAAAGATATCAGTATTACAAAGAGCAGAATTTTAGCTCCTGTGGAAGAGAAGCTAAAAGATATGGGGTTATACACAAATTGATATTTTTTAAATGTATATCTCTGATTACTTATATTAAATTGTATAGTGGTTAGAATTTTCTGAATACCCATGAAGACTTATCAATTACGTGCATAACTTAAATTCCAGCTAATTAGGCACCATAAATAACAAAAATTTTATTACTTTAATTATTTATATGATTATTAACAAGTTACATATTGTTACAATTTTATGGCCAAACGATATTTTGAAATATATTTCTTACATGGTGAAACGATTTTTTTATCATTTCTTTTCTTAAAATATTTTAATAAAACTACAAATATATATTTTTTTATTCGTTCCGAATATTAGCAGTGGCCATGGGTATTCAGCAAATTCTAACCACTATACAATTCAATATAACTATTTAAAGATACAAGTTTAAAAAATATCAATTTGTGTACAACCCCTCATATTTCAGCTTTTCTTCGACAGGAGCTAATGTTCTGCTCATTTTAATGTCGATATCTTTCTGAATACTAATGATATTGAGCTGAATCTTTTATATAAGTTGCCCTATATATCTGGCATTAATGTTGTGAAAGAAACTTTACGCTATATGTTTTGTGCATGCGCAGTAAAGCATTATTTACTGAAAATGCTCAGATTTCCTGCAATATTTAAAACTTCTTTTCCAAATTTTTACAAAATACTTCTCTACCATATTGTCATTTTTTCCATAAGTTTCGTATAATACAACATTGACATTGACTCTACAATGCGGCCCCGCTTTTGAGATTTTGCAATCCCTTTTCGCAGTTTAGGTGGCCGCATGTAGGATTTGAGATCAACCAACCCCCACCACGGGGCGCCCGAGGCCCCGCACCGGAATGCCGCCCCCCGAGCAACTTTATTAGAAAATAGTATGTTTGTACATGACATTTGACAGAATTGGATTATGACAAAATTTGAATTTTCACAGACGTTATACATTGACGCTTAGAGTTGCAGGCCACAAAACATGGATTTGGCCCGGATGAAAGGTTAACTTAATGATACAAGTATAATATGTTGACAGAAAAGACTAAAATTGAAAGTTATGGGTTAACGAATTGTTTAAAAACATTGAAGTTGAAAAATGAAATAATTTGTACAAATACTATGAATGTTAGTGAGAAAATGCAATATAAGTAAATACAAAATAAATGAACATAATTTAAGAGAAAAATTGTAAACAATAAGAAAAAACTGTATTAAATGTTGAATATGGAATGCAATAAAAGTGCACAGTAAATAAAAGATAATTTGAACATTGAAACAAACTTCACTATGTATGTAAGATAAAAGTTGATTTTAAGCAAAAAAGTTTATTTATAAGTTCTATGAATGTTTTAATTGTAGTCCCTTGTACTACAGTATTGTTGTTTTTCTATTTGAAAAAATGGGCAATGACTATCCCATGTTGGATGAGTTGTTGGATAAGTTGTTCCGGAGAAGAGATTGGATTTTTGACAAGTCCTCTTGTGAGGCAGAATGTAATTTGTCACTTGAGAATGATGTTTTAGGTAGTTGTTGTTGCTTTAATTGTGGTGTTTTGAGCACAGAATCTTTTTTCTGGTTTTCTTGAGAAATGGAATCTTGCTGATTAGACTCTTGACCTTTTCGTTCCAACAGGGATCGGTTCTGTTCCATTTTAGAATCTTGACGATTTTGTGATGATGAATGGTCTGATAACTGAGGTGACCTCACCTCTTTATTGGAGCTTCTTGTAAAGTGGACGTTGTTATTGTTTCTGTTTTTGTTGTAGTTTTCACTACAATTGAATTTGCGCCTAGGCATATTTAGTATGGGTTGATTGATTGAAAATTGAGATCAATTAAAACAATAAAATGCTAGAGCAGGCCAGGGCAGTTACCCCCTTCATCCCATCTCCGCTATAACTGTGCAGAAAAAAAAAATCTTTTACGGACGAAATAATGTGTTTATAAGAGACATTAGTATTGTGGGGGAGGTGGAAACTGGGAGAAAAATAGTTAATTGGAAAGAAAGAGGGGGGTGAAAAAGTTTGAGGGGGAGGAGAAAGATGGGTACCTGGTGTGTACCAAAATTGGCGACCCTGGGGTAAATACGAAGAGAGTTATAAGCTAAAGTTATTCCTATGTTAAAAACACATAAGAAAAAAACTTGATCAATTTTGGGGGGGAAAAAATTAATAAAAATGCTTATAACCTGGTTAATTAACATAGTAATAGAATGAAAATTTTTACATGAATTAACTATTGACCCAGTGAGCCCTAAACCAAATTTGGGCCCAAAGGGGCAGAAAAATAATGATAGAGAGTGAAAAGAAGTGAAATGGGGAGTGGGAGAAAAAAGGGGGGAAGAAAAAGATAAAAAGAGAAAGTAAAATAGTAGAAAGTTGGCAAACCTAGAGAGGAACCTGTGGTATAAAACTGATTAGCCTAAGTTAATTAGAGAAATAATTATAATTAAAAATTTGAAAGAGGATCAAGACTTCACTTGTCATTGAGAGGATCGCCATGACTGTGCAAAATCAAAAAAGAGTTAATTAAAGCTATTGAAGAAAAACCAAGATGGCTGGTTAATTAAAGAAGGTAATTAATTATATTAGAAAGGAATACCACTTGTGCGCGCGCTTTGGTCCCTCAGACCAGAAGGGAGGGAATTAGAGAAAGTACCAGAAACATTGTTAATTTAATTTAGAGAGTTGATGATGATGATATTAACGAGTTTTCATGAGATTAAATTTAGGAGTGATTTATTTGTATAGGTTTAACGAAGATGGCAACAGTTTATTGCTAAAACCTTGTGGCAATAGTCTAGTAGAAATTTTTGGTAAAAAGAGCCAATCTTAAGAAAGAGTAAGTACTGTTCATAGATGTTTATTGGCGCCTCCATGTCTGGTCCAAACAACAACTTGGCGTGCACAAAATGGCTGACTGCAATTAATGGAGGAAAATGATAAAGTATTTAATTACAACTGAATTTATAGAAAGAGGAAACACTATAATACTAAATGAAGGAATTGAGATACCAAGAAAAGACAAAGACCGGAAGAAACAGAAAAAATTAATTAATTAGAGAGTATAAGATTCCACCTCGCAAAATAATTAGAACAAGGACTAAATAGTAATTAAAAAATAATGAAATTTAACATTGAAAAACTACTCCAGCCAGCACCACCAACTCCCTTCCCAAAACTCAATGTTTACAACTGAAAATGGAGAAGGGCTTCATTTGAATGAATTTTGAAAAAATCATTAAAAATAGACCAAAAATAGATAGAAAGTTGGTAAAGGAGGGAAAATGAAGAAAAACGCCTAAATGATGGGAGAGAAAAAACAATTTTTAATTTTAATAGAATAATTAATTAACAAAAATTAGCAAATTTAGTGTTTAAAAAAAATGATGAAAAATGGACGAATTTGTGACTATGAATAGAACCAAAAGTTATTATAACTTTTTAAGTTTTTGAGATAAATTCAAAAATCAAAAAGGAGAATAATTGGAAACGGATACGGAAAAAATAAGTTTAAGAAATTTACAAAAAGGATGAAAAGGAGAAAAGTTTTAGGGTTGCAAACACAAAGGTAGGAAGGAAGGTGTACGCTTGACTAGAGCACAAAAACAATTTTCAAAAAATCATAATTAATTAACAAAAAATGGTAAAAACAAACAGAAAATATCAAAATGCTCTGCACATTATGCACATTAAGATGGGAACAAAATGGAGGCACTTACCCCGGCCAACTCCGCTGGAGTTAGCCAGACATCTTTAAATGGAGTGGGTACTTCACTAAAAAATCCAAAAGTTCTGACAAGATGACCGGAAGTTGATTGTTGAAATTTCGAAGAAGATGTAGAATTTGCAGTTTATACTTGAAAGCACAAGCACACACAAAAATTTTTAAATTTGAACTGCCGGTTGAAAAGTTATGGTTGGAAATGTAAATTTCTGAGCAGAGCAAAGAGAAACACGACCGCGCGCTTGAAGATTACGACTAGTTTGATCGTATAATACAACAGAAAACTGCATGTTATAAGCAAAAAAACAGGTGCTGAGTCTATGAAAATTCCTGTAAATATTATGCACATTAAACATAACCATTTCTGAAAGTGCCATCCTGTTATTAGTATTCTGTGAAGCAGGTGAGCCAAAAAAGTTTTTGTCTTCATCAGTTTGTAGACAATCCCCTAATTGCCCTCAGGACAGAATCTTCAATGTAAAATGTGAGTTACAGGCTATTCTTCACATGGTCGAAGTGTAAAGACAGTCCGTTAAACCTTTAAGGAGAAATTCTAAGAAATGTGAAAGTATCCGATACTTTTGGGCATCTAGTGTACTAATGCTAATAAAATTTGTTCATTAAATTATAACAATAATGGCTTAGTTACAAAAAAAAGTTGGGTACATTTCATTACCAAACATCAGTGGAATTATTCATATTTTTAATAATTACCTCAGTTTTTTTAAAGGAGTTCAATGTCTATACTCTTCAAAAGCTACTTGCTGAAATTTATCTTCCCTTGAGAAAAGATGGCAGCAGGGGAAAAAAAATTAACACAGAAATGTGCCTTTGAGGAAACTCTTCGATATAGATGCATTGATTATCCATTTGCTGGATCAACAGAAAAGGGATGTTGTGTGTGCGTAGTGTTGATGCTTTCTTGGCCAAGTAAAAAAATTCCCAGCCTTTACTAAATCTAATATTAAAAAAAGGCAGCAAGGATATTTTTTTTACCTTTCCTTTGACTCATTTGGTGAATGATTTTGGTGTCATTAGACCCTTACCACTGTCAAAAAATATATATGCAATATAAAAATTTGTTGGAGACATGTACATTGAATGAAATGTCGGACAAGGTCGAAGATTCAAGTTAATGGAAATGCACTTTAAGAGGTACACTCGAATGGAATTTGGTATATACTGATAATATAGCTTATCTTGTAGGCGTTTCCAACTGAATTAACTCTTAAAAGCCGGATTTTTTTAAAATTGATTATAAAATGTTTTTTTTACTTTCATTTCTTGAATAAAACATGGGAAAAATACTTTAAAAAATCCTATTTTGGTTTAAGTATGTTTTATGACTAAAAAACAGTTTGTTACCAATTGACAACAGTGGGCTTTATTTCAAAAAAAAATCTCCTTGATAAAATTCTATAATGTCAGACAGATTAATTTTAATAAAAAATAATACAGATAAGGAATTTCCTTCAAGATTGTAGAATAAAATAAGGTGTTTTCGAGCGTACAAACGAAGCATAAAAGATGCACCCTCAAGTGAAAAACATCAATTTATTTTTCTATCAGCCACTCAGGCTGCCATCTATATGTTATAAATTGATTTAATAAAAATTAAAGCATGCATCCTATTAGCAACAACAGGCATTAGAGCTCGTCTTATTCTTAAGATTTTAGAAAACAAAATTGTGTATGTTGCTTAAAGCAGGGGCGGTCTGCTCTGGGCGGCAAAATCGGACATGCAGGAAAACAATTTTATAACTAAGAAGAGCGGAGAAACTAATTCAATCAATTGTGTACATAAAAAAATATTTATTGTAATAAACTCATATTTTTCGCCCATTTTTCGGTAAATTGCCAGTATGTGAAAGAGTCTGGTGTTGGGAGTACGATTTCACAAACTATCTGCAGAGATCAAGAGTGTCAACCGACGAATTGCCTTATTAAATCAATTTTTTCCCCTAGATTTTATTATTTTGAGGTTTATGCAACTTGTATAGGAAGGGCGTCTCAAGTTGTAGGTACGCCACTGGCTTAAAGGATAATCATTAAAATATTTGCAATCATTTTTTCATACTTTTTCTGTCTGGATAGCGAGCATCAGGTGAGTCTAGTTACTATAAATTAAACTTCGGAAATGTCTGAAATGTAATCGATCCCGGTCAAGATGCCCAGTAGCAAAAGTTGCTCTATCTTTTCAAAATTCTGTTCCAGTTTCTGATTAGGCAGAAAGAAAGAAGGGATAGCTGCTTACTGTTCTAGTTTTTGAAATTATTTATTCATTTTAAACATATAGAAAAAAAATTTGACATTTTATAGGTTTAATCAAGTAAATTTGTTTTTAAAAATTGTGCAAGTAAATTTGTTTATAAAATTTTTTTAAACACTTTTTAGTATACAAATAAAAGTTTAAATTGTTTTTGGAATAACATAAGTGTACAACATTTCAGTACATCAGGAAGTGAGTGAAAAAATCTATAATAAAATTTTATCTTTACAGGCATGAAAGTGATGTGAAATAAACGAATGGGGAAAAAAAGAAGGGAACTACCAACTTCTTCAGCATGCAAACTTGATAAAACTTTTCCAAAAACTGTTCGAGACTACCCAATGGAAACTTAAAGTGTTGCTTACTAGATTGATGGGACAACTGCTTACCTTTGTCTATCTGAATGGAATTCATTTTAATAGATACTTATCCTTGATGAGGCATTCATTTTGCCTATATTTGTAATAAAAAAAATACTGAAATAGTCAGACTTTTCTGATTTCATAAGCAAGAGTTTTAGAAGCAATGGCTTGTCATTTCAATATTCAAACATGTTAATATTTGAAATCGGATTACTCAAGTAAATTTATGTTTACTTTAACTGTTTTAGAAGCAATGGATTGTCACTGCAATATTCAAACATGTTAATATTTGAAATAGGATTACCGAAGTAAATTTATGTTTACTTTAACTGGATTAACAGAAGTGTAGTGTTTATCTTACTTTTGTTTAACCCTCCGTCAAGCAGAATATTTGCACCACCAAGTTCAGGTGCAATGTATCCGACAGGCAGGGGTAAACAATCTTGTAATTAATATTGTTAAACCCCATTAATTTTAGCATTCTAAAATTAATCAATGATCATCGTGGGGAAGCTTATTAGAAAAAAGTGGTTTATCGTTGCAGAAAAAAGTCACCTTTATGCGAAGACACCAGAACCAGGATGGCCATCATTTTTGCTGTTTGAGTTTCCCCGACATTTCCAGGTTTTATAAAAAAATTCCCTGACTTTTTTCGGAGGTAGCCCATCAGTCATAGAAAAAAAAATCACCTGCTAATTGGTTATACTAAGTATTCATTCGCAAAACTAAGTTTTCATTCAAGCCATTATGGTTTGAATAAAAAAGCAAAATGTTTGAAAAAGTATATTTATTTAAAACTTTTAAACAATAAACCATAAAATAACTAATACATATTTACAATGAACAATTTTACTGTACCGAATTTTCCAGACGTTTTTGATTAAAAATATAACTTTAAAAAAAATCTCAATAAAGATATGCGTTGCAAAATAAAACATAAAAAGAGAAAAAATAAAGAAAATGATTTTTTACTGATGTTTATAAATTAAAACATAGAAGCATAATATTCTGTCACATGAATCGAATCGTTTGCAAAAGAAAGAAAACAACTTTTTATTCCAACCAACTTCCTTCAATACGGCTCAAAAAGAACAATATACAAAGAAAAATAAATAAAATAAAACATCTAAGACAAAAAAGAGAGGAAAAATACAAGAATTTATAAATTAAAACACCAGTAGTCGAGTGTACATGAAATAATGAAGAAAAAATAAAATTCGCAAAAATAGGAATAAAAACCGAATTTACCACTTAAAATTAAATAAATAAAAATCTAATTTGAATTTTTAAAAAAAATTATTGCGGCGACAGCTCCCCTCTTGTGCTAATCCATCATTTTGCAAAATTTGGTCTCATTAAGTCAAAGGTCTGGGCGCGCTTAAAGAACAAAAAAGAAAACGAACGTGCATACATAATAATACTAATAAAAATTGTTATTTTATATATATAGGTAACGACTGTCCCATACTTTGAAGACCCCATAATTTATCAAAATGATCGGTATTCGTAATGTTTCCCAACACTTAGAGAAAAAAAAGCACAAACAAAATAAAGAACAACAACAAAAAATGCTGAAAGAAAAATATTAGTATTAATTTGTACTTCAAAATTTAATGAAAAGATCTCCAGAAGTGGAAAAACAAACCAATTCTGGAATAATTCCTATTTGATACTAAATCATTATAAAAGCAGGCAGTAGTGTGGATGCTAACTTGTAGACAGATAAGAAGAATTTCCAATCTCGTAAGCTATCTGAATCTCTTTAAAATGTACCCAAATCCCGGTTCTTCTTCCACATATAAGTGTGATTATAATATAGATTTTCATCTCAAGAAGTATAATCTAATTTAACTACTAAAAGGAACTCGATTCTGTTCATATAGTCCAGTCAACGAAGGTCCAAAATGGGGGTGAAAAAACATTAACTTAATAGTTTTGAAAATTGGTACACACGTTCGTGAGGGGCTTATTATGAACATACTAAAAGTCCTGGAGGGGGCGAGTTCGCGGCGCCATCTTGGATTTCATCCCCGCTTTTCTAGTTTTTCATGAATATCTCGAAAAATATTCAGTTTTAAAATTACAATTAATATAACAAATTTAAGAGCTTTAAATTCCCTACAAATACATACTTTTATTTTTCCTCCAGCTTTAATAGTTTCCCAGATAATGGGTCTCAAAGGTTGCCGCCATCTTTGAT
Source organism: Araneus ventricosus (assembly GCA_013235015.1). Lineage (NCBI taxonomy): Eukaryota > Metazoa > Arthropoda > Arachnida > Araneae > Araneidae > Araneus > Araneus ventricosus. The sequence continues at coordinate 292,049 of BGPR01000929.1, forward strand.
TTCATCCCCCCTTTATTAGTTGCTCTTAAATATCTCAAAATCTATTCAATTTTCAAATTACATGTAAACAGCAAAGTAAAGAGCGTAAAATCCCCTACAAACAAATGGTTTTATTTTTGTTTTAGCTTTAATAGTTTCCGAGATAATGAATTTCACAATTTGCCGTCATCGTGGATTTTATTCCCTTTTTTTAGTATTTTTTTTAATATCTCGAAAACTATTTAATTTTCAAATACATTAAATCGAACAAATTAATGATCGTAAAATTCCCGACCAATGCATGCTTTTATTTATTTTCTAGCTGGGTTTTTTTTCAAACCCTC
>BGPR01000929.1:307319-352460 GCA_013235015.1 Araneus ventricosus
TTTTGCGCATCAGGACCTGGCGAGACTTCCTAAATGTTTTCTTCCTTACAAAATCTCGCCATAATTGGTTTTTGGCAAACTGCCAAAAGTAATTCACATTTTTATGTACACTTTAATCATTGGAAAATAAACCTTCCTTTTTTCACACAATCAATTAGTGCATTTAAAATAAGTCAATTGTATTAATTTTCATATTTAACATGTTCACAAAATAACAAGTTCTACAAAGATGACGTGTAATAAAATAGCTTTCCTAAAACACCAACAAAATACAGTTTACCATATCAAGTTTCCTATTATATATCATTACTACTACAATTTCACTATCAACACTCATTAATGAAAACAAAACTATGACTCAGTTTATCATTTCCGGTATAACATATCAAATAAAAGGAACACTTTATGCACGTTGACAAAAGAACAAAAACTAAAATCCAATTTTTTTTTATTTTTAAACACATTTCCAGTGTTTTTTTTTTCTTTTGGATAAGAATAGAAAAAATTTCTTTCAAAGAACACTTTATACTTCAGACATAAGATAATATCAAAATTTCAAACAAAGCCTTCTAGTTCTGCCATATCACTTAGCATTATTTCCTTTTACAATACATACACAAATCAGTTTATATTGTATTTGGAATAACATATTATTTATAATTCAGATATCTAATTCCTAGTATTCATGAATTAATTTACAAAACACTAAACAAAAATACGTAATACTAAATATCCACTAAACAACATTTACGTTCAAATTCAAATAAATCAAGAAAAGTTCAGCATCAGTTGATGAAAACATTAACATATTGAATATACAAATGGCAATTTTTTTTTTACATACACCAAAAACAAAAAATTATTCATACATTATTCATTCTCATTGGCATTAACAAGCTTACATCCCGGGCAGTGTTCTATATGGAGGTCATATTTTTGGAGGGCAAGTGTCCACCTTTGCAGTTTTGATGATTGGGGAGCATTTTTCACAACAAAAGTCAAAGGATTGTGATCACTGATGACTTTTATGGGTGAGCCAAATATCCAAGGCTCAAACTTCTTCAAGGACCAAACTATCGCATAGGCTTCTCTCTCGATCGTGGGCCAGTGCTGGGGTCAGTTTTTGGCTTGCATAACAAATGGGATATTGTTTGCCATCACATTCTTGAGAAAGGCAGGCTCCTATGCCTACTTGAGAAGCATCAGAATGTATGATGAAAGGTTTCTCTAACGTTGGAGTATACAATTCTGGGGTTTTTGACAGCTTATCCTTGAGATCCTGGAATGCTGTCTGATGTATTTCCTTCCAGTCGAAGATTTCTGGAGCTCTTTTCTTCGTCAGCTCGGTGACTGGGTGAGCTATGTCAGCATAGTTTGGAATATAATCGCGGTAGTAATTCATCAATCCAAGTAAACTCCTTAGCTGGGTCTTTTTTCGAGGAACTTCCGATTCTCGTATAACTTTAACTTTATCTGGGTCAGGTAGATGTTTCCCTGAGCCAATTATATGCCCAAGACATTTAATTTGGGTTTTTACGACAGAGCACTTTTTGGTATTAACAGTGAATCCCAGCTCATCTAACTTTCTAAACACAGAGTCTAGGTGTTTCAGACGAGTTCCGACATCAGCTGAATAGATTTCTGTCATCAATGTAGGCCCTTGCAAATTCACTAAATTCCTTTAGAGAATTATTCATAATTCTCTGAAATGTCGCTGCGGCATTTTTGAGTCCGAAAGGTAAAACATTAAACCGGTACTGGGTTCTGTGAGTTTTAAAAGAAGTATAATCTTTGCTTTGTTCTTCCATCGGAATTGCCCAATATCCTTTCAGCAAGTCCAAGGTTGTTATGATGTTAGCTTTTCCTATATTATACATTAAGTCAACAGCATTCTCCATGGGAAAATCATCTGGTTTTGTGACGGCATTCAAAGTTCTGTAGTCTACACATAGTCGAACACTCCCATCTTGTAAACACAGACTACTGGATGAGCTGTATTTGAATCACTCTCTTCTATTAATCCTGCATTTAATAACTCTCCTATCTGTTCATTCACTTTTCCCTTTAAAGCTTCTGGAATTCGATATATATAGGGCTTCTTTCTTTCCATGTTAGGTATCAATTGAATTTTATGCCCTTCGACCTGGGCTTTTTTTAGCTTTCCGGTGAATAGTCCTTGATGTTTTCTAAGGAGCTCTTATTTTTTCTTTCTGCAGCTCATTCAAATGATCCAAGTCTACTTCACAATCCATTTCCAGTTTCTGCGAAGGTAATAATCTTTTTCTGGCACTGTTATTTCGCCAAATTCCTCTTCGTTCTCAAAAATGACTCCAACCGTATTGACTCTCATCTGGAATTTCCGGATTTTATTCACATGGATCTGTTTTTTCCTTCCATCGGGTAATTTAACTAAGTAGGAGTGCGGTGGAATGTGTTTGATAATTTCACCGGGCCCTGTCCAGCGAGCATACAACTTATTGTTCGAGTCTGGGATAAGTAAATATACTTGATCTCCAGGCATGAAACATTTGGATGTAGTTTTCCTGTTGAAATAATCCGCATAAGTCTGTTGTTTCATCTCGGCAAATATTTTCACTTGTTCAGCAGCCTGCTCCATTTTTAATTTTAGCTCTTGTAGGTAATCCACTGCAGACTGACTGATGTTTGTTGGTAAAGGGACCTCTCCAGACCATGATGATTTTAATACTGCCAACGGCCCTCTTGCTTGTCTCCCGTACATCAGTTGGAATGGTGAGACTCCAGTGGTACAGTTTGGGACTTCTCGATATGCAAATAGAAGATATGGGATGTGCTTACCCCAATTCGAAGGGCCAGTTCTTATCACGTGATGAAGCATTTGTTTCAAGACTTTATTATATCTTTCGACTAACCCGTTACTAGCTGGGTATCCAGGGCAAGAAAATTTTGGACTGGATCCTAACCTCTTGTGGAATTCTTGAGTAAGCTTAGAGGTAAAGTTTGTCCCTTGGTCACTGGCGATAACATTCGATATCCCAGTTCTCATGAATATCTCAAGTAAAGCATCACAGATTGATTTTGCTGTTAAACTCCTCAATGGAACTGCTTCGGGCCAGCGAGAATGCTGATCCATCAGACACAGGTCGTATTTATATTTTCGTGCAGAAGGAGGCTCTATAGGTCCAATAATATCGACGTTTATCACCTGGAAAGGTAAGTCAGGTCTAGAGACAGGAGTAATTGGAATTCTGTCAGTTTTCTTTTCAGGGCTTCTCAACTGACACTCCTTGCATGTTTTGCAAAATATTTCCACATCTTGGGAAAGCCCAGCCCAGTAGAAAGAACAGCGAATACTCTCTTTAGTCTTTCTCATGCCCATATGTGCTGCAAATACAGATTCATGAGCTAGTTTCAAAACTTGTTGTCGTCTATCCTGTGGAAGAACGAGTTGTGTCACAGGCTGTCCCAATATCTTGTCTGTATGATGAAAAAGACCATCGATAAACAAATAATTTCCCTTCTTAGCTTTGCACTGCAGGAAAGCTTCCTTCAGTGACGGACACGATCTTTGCTCCTCTCGTAACTTCGGTTGAACTCGTGACGTCATCGGCGTTTTCCAGCGTTTCTGAAATCTCCGCCTTCTTCCTAGCTGAGGGGATTACGTCACTGCGCCTCACTTCTATTGGCTGCTCCGATTTTTCCTCCTTTTCAGAGTCTTCTGACGGTTGCTGGGGGTAAAAATTTTCCTCCTTTTCAGAGCCTTCTGACGGTTGCTGGGGGTAAAAAGAGTCTGTTTCCCGCCGCTTCGCCTCGGAATGCAAAGTTAGCGCTTTTCGTTCGCTGTTTATTTCGTCATCAAAAAGATGAGAGATACCCGCTGAATGAACTAGTAATTCATAAATTCCAGGAGTTATCAAACAGGGCACATTTAGCTTGTCTGTAACTGCTATTAGCGTATCCACGTTGTTGAATAAATTATTTCCACTGTTCTTGTAATAAATGGAAACTCGACAGATTTTCGCTTCTATCTGTCCACCAAAGGCAGGAGTTAGCAAAATTTTACTTCCTTCTTGATCCTGTAAATCAGGTATCAATGACGAATAGACGATTGAGATGTGTGTTCCGGAATCAATGATCGAAAGAAGGAATCAATGATTGCTTCGATTCCTTTCGAATGAATATAAATGTTGATCTTCTTGAAAGGCGTAACAAGATTCTGATTGCAAATGTGATGAATCAACTTTGGCGACTACAGCTTCTTGATTTGCAGATCTGTTCTTATTGGAATTCTTGTGAGAATTCTTATCGTTCTGCTTCGGCACAAATTCATTTCTTTTGCGTTTATCCGGGCATTCTCTAGCTAAATGCAGCAGACGAAACATTCCTTTCGTTTTAGAATGCCATTATCCCTTCTTGAAATTTCTCTTCTCTGATGAGGGGGAACGTATTTTTCCGATGAAAAAGTTCTTCTCAAATCGATCCGGGGTTCGTCAAATGACTTCTCCCCGCTAAATTGCTCCAAAGTAAATGTCGCACTCTTTTACCAATTCCTGGGGCCTTAGCCATTTTTCACCTTGCTTCAAGCATATGTGGGAAGCGGTGTCAGTATCTAATGCTTGAAATAATTTATCAGAAATAATCAGTTCTTTTAGGCATTCATAATCTTCAACCTTGCGTAATTCGCAATAATATTCCCACGTAGAAGCGAGTCTGGAGACGAACTGGATATGAGTTTCGCCTGAATTTCTTTTCGCTTTTCGAAAGTTTTCCAAGCACGCCTGAGATGTTGGTTCAAATTCTTTTAAAATCAAAGCTTTCACTTTAGCATAGTCCTTTAAATCTTCTTCTTTAATGTAAACAAGGACATTTGACGCTTTATCTCCAAGAAGTTTCAATAGAATTTCGGCCTGGAATTCTTCAGGGACTTTCTTGTGCTTGTAAGCTCGTTCCAAAGAGTCGAAAAATAAATTCCAAGATTCTGTTTTTCTTGGTACTGGGATCGTTAAAATTTCCACTCCCTTAATGAGCTTATCCAGAGAAATATCGCCATCCCCGTTGCTGGTCACACTAGATAGCGGACTTCTGTTTCCGTCATTTCGAGTCGTTCGAAATCTAGCCAATTCCAATTCGTGCTCTCGCTCTTTACGGCGTTCTTCTCTCCGGAATTCTTCTTCCCGAATCTTTTCTTGTTGCTTACGGTTTTCATCTTCTTTCTTTCGATTTTCCACAGCAGAGATCAAAAAGTCTTTAGCAACTGTGCATCTTCCAAATATTCCTTACTAGTCAGCAGTTTCTGTTTCAGATCTCCATTCTTCATGCCGATATTTACCGTTTCACCGAGTTCAGTTAAGAGCGTTACTCTTCACGTTCTTAAACATTTTTTTTTACAAGCAAATTTCCATCCGCTTTTACTTTATCAAATCTGTCAACGCTAAGCTCTGGTTCTCGAAAGAGAGCGTGTTGCTGTTTTTTCGAAATCAAAAACACCAGATTTTAGAAAAATAATTCTATTCAGACTTAGACACACACAAGACAAACAACACACATAAAAGTTACAGTGCGGTACGTTGCACCTTAAAAGCCAGAGCTATTAAAAAATAATAACGACCACAACTAGGCCGAAATATTCACCTCACCTCTCGAGGTCGCCACTCCAACTAACTCGTTTACAGAAAGCAACCCTTAGAGGAATTGCACCAAGCGTCTGATCAACCATCACCAACGGTAGCCAAATACTACAGTCGCGTCCAATAAGAATAATCAAAATAAAAAATTTCCAGTTTAGAATAAATTTCCCTGCTTTTTCCCGGTCTCCCGAAATTCCCTGACCATTCCAGGTCGGATGGCCACCCTGAGAACATACTTCTTCACCTTCGGAACATACAAAAGTCTTCCCATCACTTAAACTTCCTTTGACCAAAACAAAATTTGGGAGCAACTGGATTTTTTTACCACAATACATTTTACATGATGAAGTCAAGAAATGAGTAAAATAAACATATGTGATGGAAAAAAAAATCATATTTTATGAACAATGGTGTGTGATGAATTCTGGTGCAAAGTGCCTGCGAGATGAAAACGAATGCACCCCACATAGCGGGAAAATCAATTGAATAGGTGGGTGGGGGTCCAAACATCAGATAAAGAAAAGAGAATACTAGGGGGGGGGGACAGACTTCTACTTTTCTTGGAAATGGAGGGGTACAAAAACACCCAAGCTGTGCCTGTCAGACCAGTTGCACCCAATGGAGGATTAACAGTACTTTTCAAAAATTTTAGCATTAAATGAATTTTTCAGGTTTAACTATTCTTTAACAGGGTGCGTAGTGAGAAATTTCTGCAAAAATTAAGCACTTTTAACGACTTTTTAAGCACCTTAGCCAAAAAAAATTAAGCACCTTTGTGCATGCATGCATTCGTCGACACGCGTATTTTCTAAGCATATGATGATTTCTGTTTTATAATAATGCACAGTTTTTATTGAAAATTTAAAAATATATATTTTTTAATTTTAATATTTATTCCTGTATTTGCACAACGTCTTCTATTGTAAAATAAAGGATGTATTTTGGATTTTACAAAAAAATTAAAAATGATAATGCAAATTGTCATTAACAAAAATTAAATAAACTTTTATAAGATTAACAATAAAAATCTGTTACCTTTTCAACATTTCTTAAAAATAACAAATTACCAGTTAATTTGCCCCTTCGGGATAATTATTCCAATAATTCAATATACGGCACTACCCATTGTTGAAGTAAAAGGGAACATGGAAAAAGGTCATTAATAGTCCAGTCAATGAAGGGTTTGAAAATTGGTGCACATGTTCGTGATGGTCTTCTGATGAACGTACAAAAGTCCCTGGCACTGAGTGATTTAACAAATTAAAGAGCGTAAAATTCCCTACAAAAATATGCTTTTATTTTTCTTCTAGCTTTAATGGTTTCCGAGATAATGGGTCTCAAAGTTTGCCACCATCTTGGATGTTATCCCCTTTTCCTCAGTTTTTCTTGAATATCTCGAAAATTATTTAGTTTTCAAATCACACGTGACACAATAAATTAAAGAACGTAAAATTCCCTACAAAAAAATTGCTTTTATTTTTGTTCTAGTTTTGATAGTTGCCGAGATAACGGACTTCAAAGTTTGCTACCATCTTTGGATTTCATCCCCCTTTTAAAGTTTTTCTTAAATATCTCGGAAACTATTAAAACTAAAAGAAAATTAAAAGCATGTATTTGTAGGGAATTTTACGATCATTAATTTGTTGTATAACATGTAATTGAAAGTTGAATAGTTTTTGAGAAATTCAAAAACAAAAGACAAATAAAGGGGGATGAAATTGAAGATGGCGGCAAACTTTGTGATCCATTATCTCTGAAACTATTATAGGTAGAAGAATAACAATGTATGTATTCGTAGGGAATTTCACAATCTTTAATTTGTTAAATCAATTGTAATTTTAAAACTGAATAATTTTCGAGATATTAAAGAAAAACTTTAAAGAAAGGGGGATGAAATCCAAGATGGCGGCGTGAGCCGAACCCCCAGGACCAGGGGCTTTTAGTATGTTCAACAGAAGTCCCTCACAAACATGTGTACCAATTTTCAAAATTATAAGATTTAATGTTTTTTTTTCACAACTCTTCGTTGACTGGACTATGAACTAAGATTTTGTTACAAATCCATCCACTTTGAGACAAGTTATCTCAACAACTGTTAAAACTAGAAGAAAAATAAAAGCATGCATATGTAGGTCATTGTAAGCTCTTTAATTTTTTAAAGCAAACAGGATTTGAAAATTGAATAGTTTTCGAGATATTCAAGAAACATTTAAAAAGGGGGATGAAACCCAAGATGGCGGCAAACTTTGAGCCCCTTTATCTCAGACACTGTACAAGCTAGAAGAAAAATATAAGCACGTATTCATAAGGAATTCAGAGCTCTTTAATTTGTTAAATCAATTGTAATTTGAAAACTGAAGAATTTTCGAGATATTCAAGAAAAACTGAAGAAGGGTGCCGAAATCCAATACGGTGGCGCAAGCTCCCCCCCAGGACCAGGGACTTTTAGTATGTTCATTAGGAGAGTCCCTCACGAACATGTGTACCAATTTTCAAAACTATATGATTTAATGTTTTTCCCTCCCCATTTTGGGCCTCCGTTGACTGGATTATAAGCATTATCTTAATATGTTTTGACATCCCTGGATCTATCTCATCCAGGATTCCTAACCTATCGTCGGTTTTCCTTCTAGATACATACGGTAAACAAAGTTTTATGACTATGCTTTCGATATCGTATTCAACGCCTGGGGAAACAAAACAAAAAAAGAAGAATGTTTCCTTTGCACTTCTCGAGAAATTAAGCACTTTTTAAGGACCGTTTTTTCAAAATTAAGCACTTTTAAGGTGCTTAAAAATGGTTTTCAAATTTAAGCACTTTTCATGACGCTACGCACCCTGTTTAATTTAATAATCCGATTGTGAAAGAATTTGAAAATATTCACTTTTCTTTTTGAGATATAAAAAAATAAATCCAAAGCTTTTAATTTTTTTTTGCAGTATGTAGCTAGATCTTACATAAATTTTATTTTTAAAGAAACCAAACTTATGGAAAAAATAATACGTTTTTAATAATAATTAATTCCAATAAGTTTTGTATATAAAAATGGTAGAAGGAATGAAATGTGTATGTGAAAAAGGTGAATATTTTCTTAGATGTTGGTAAAATAAGTTTTATTTCAGTGCATTTCCATCCAGTTATCAATTGACCAGTATCATTAAAAGTAAAAGTGCTTCCTATGCAGAACACCCCTTAGGAAGCTTTTTTTTTTTTTTGTAGAAAACATCAGTAAAAGTAATCAGTCAATGCAGGATTACTTCTTGGGGAGATAGAAAAATTTAATCTAATCCTAAAAATGGTTGATTCAGTAATCTGGAATCCTTTATACTATACATTTTCATATAAATGTTCTAATTGAAAATATTCATAAAACTGTTCAAAACTAAATCCCTGAAAAATCTGAAATTTCATAAAAATTCTGCCTTTTACACTAGCTTCACTTCTTCTATATTCACATGAAAACTAATATTAACACATACTGATAAACTGCCTTTTTTTTATCTCATCAAGATGAAAATTAATTAGAATAAATGGATATATTTTCCACTATTTTATTCAATTTAAAGCTGCACGGAGTTAATTCTACTTCTTTCCCAAAGAATAACTGAACTTTTCATCAAAGTTTCATATAATCCACGGAATAAATTTCCTATTGAGCCCTCTATGGAAAAGTTTCTATTTTGCACAAGATTATCAGGAGAATTCTTAACTTATTTAGATTTCAAAAATGTAAAAATGATAGTGTACTTATCTGCCATCGAAATGCAGTATGGGATTCAACATCTTTTTATTTGCGTGTTGACCTGGAGATCATGTTGTACACGTAATAAATCAATAAATCCTGCTCTTATGCTCAGCAGATAATGATACATCAATCACTTTTAAATATACTAAAATTACTATAATGTGCCTCTCTTCGGAATGCAACAGAGTGCACATGAGTTCTTTTACTTCAGCTCCCAAAAATGTGTGACACCTCACAGTGGGAGCGTCGCTGGTAGAACTGACTTTCTCGCTTACAGCAAGTAGCTAACTTGCAAGAAAGGTTAAAGGAGAGTCCTCCCCCATCCAGCCAGGCCCTCACAGGGTCCAATGAACTGACCTCTCTTACTTTTGTGGGAAAGTTTCGAAACACCCTCTATCTCTCTCCAACTAAAAATTAAATAATTTTAGAACTATTAAAAGAGAAAATAGGAACAAGCTGGGCAATCACAAAAACTAATTTGCAGTGATTTAATCTTAATATTCTGAAAGACAATGGTAGAATTCTCAGAAGTTCATGAACTACTTCTTACATGTTTCAGTTTTTTATATTCCCCATTCAAGAAATCACTCCACGAAAATAAATTAACTCTTTTAAACAAAAAGTTTTTTTTAAAAAAAAACATCCATTTACAATACTTTACAAAAGTACATGGCAATGTGAATTAATATCATTGCCTCAGGGGTGCTTGTCTTTTCCTTTTCTTTGCGATAATGGTGGGAAGTGGGCCAAGCTTAAATGCAGTCCTGAAAAATAAATTTCATTCAAAATTAAATCAGTGCTGGAGAAGGCATGAAAGCACTTACAATAAAACAGCTATAAATGTAAAATAGCAACCAATGAATTAATAATAATGGAAGAGTTTCAAATCTGCATTCATTCAAAACATATACAAAAAATATTTGCTTGAATGTACTTTTATTATTATTATTTTTCGTAATTCCAGAAGGAAAGATTATAACTGATGATTTCAAATCGAAAATTGTGGGCAAAAACAAACAAAAAGGCACAAATACTTACTGACAAGTTGAGCAAATTGGGCTGAATGTACAGAAAACTAGAATGAGAAAAATCAAAATTTCTGTTAGCAAAAATGCACTCGCATGATTTCACTTTAACTAGAAAATTTGGAACATCTATTTAAAAAACAATTTCCTCTAAAATTGTAGTTACACTAAAAAGGATAACGTGGACAAACTGATAAGGAAATGCACCGAAAAGTAAAATGCGATTCTGCTATTTTTCTACTTCAAAAGTCATTATAAAGAGATATTCAATCATTTAAAAAAGTAATTTTATAGCGTTTCCTAAGAAATACAGCTCCATAATAGTTTTAAGAGAAATAAAAAGCTGCATATTAGAAATATTATCCATTGTTGATGATTGCATTAAATTGATGTGAAATCTAAAAAAGTCAGATTAATGTATTTGCAAGTGCATGTAGATAACTCAATTTGTATTCTCTAACTAACAAACTAGAAAAGAAATGCCAGTTAACTTATTAATGTGACCAGTGGGTATAATTTTTCTTTTGTTTGACAAAATATGTTAATGCCACAGAAGTAAAAAGAATAAAAAAGTACGGCTGATGGAATGAAGATTTCAGTAATTCCTGGCTTTTTTTTTTTAAAATGAGTTTTCTAATAATAATCATGCCAGTGCTTTTTCTCTTGGTGATAAATAACACTGAATCAAGAAACTGTAATATTTAATATAATGAATGCATAACAATTTTTAACTTTGATAAAGACAATGAAAACGAATCAGCAAACTTGTATTATAAATAAGTTGCCAGTTATGTGGAGCTATAAACTTACGCTTACTCTTAACAGAGGGAAAAACTTCACTAATTCAAACATTTTGACTTTGAATTTGTTGGTAATTTTATCTTATCCCTTGAATTTCCTATTACACGATGTTAAGATATAGTATATAATTTGTATTTATTTTGGTTATTCGGAAATCAAGACTAAAAACTGTAAAACATTGTTGGCATTTCTAAATTGTTTTCGATAGTTAACCCTTAACGAGAGCTTTTTTTGTAATACTCACCCATAAGACGACAGAAAATTAGCTGAAATTCTAAAACGTTTATAAGGATGAAACTTAAATGAAACATTTGAACTGGTTATTTAGATATATATAAATTAAATATATTTAGTTGATTTATATATATATATATATATATATAATTTTATAAATGAAATTAATTTTTATAATTTTTTAAAGTATGATATGATCTACAAACCAATATATGTAATAAGTTGCAAAATTTGATAAAGAAAATTACAGCAATGATAAGTAAATGAAATTAAAACAAAATTCTTGTCATGACCCCGCAGTGGGGCTTTTTGTTTTCTATGGGCATAAGTGTTATATCCCCGTATTGGGGCCTTTCGGCCGTTAAGGGTTAAATATGCCAGTACCTGGTGTCTCCAGTGATTAAATTTATAAGGCCCTTATTTCACTCGAAGACTTTTTTCATTGCTGTACAAAGTATTCGAAGAAGCATTAACAAAATTCTCACTTTTTCCACACAGACAAACTTTTTTCCACACTTTAAACAGATTAGATGCAAACTGTACTGTTTGTTTTGAAGTTTCATAAGTACAAAAGTAATTATATTTTAAGTATTTGTTACAAAAATTAAAGATTAAGATATTATAGATAAAAACAGAACAGGTAATCTGATTGATCACCAAGTCAAATTCAGGTATATAATAGCCACATCTAACGTATACATAAAGAAGTTTTTAAAGATTTTTCATAGGAGATTTTATAACTAGAGTCTATTTCCATACGCAAATGAAATTTCATGCATAAAACATTTTGGAAGTTTGTATTTTCTTTCAAATAGGGATGTATGATAAATAAGGTCATAATTGACTGAGCAAAGCGAAGTCTTTGTTCCAACTCCACCGATCAGCATTTTGTCTGTCTGTAAATTTGTAGTTACACAGTCACAAACCTAATGCATTACAGTAAACTCTCGATTATCCGGCATTCAAGTATCCGGAAAGCTCAACTAACCGGAAAAATTAGAAAATAAATTTTTCTAAAAATTTTACATCTGCGCGCCAAAATTTAGCAAGCACGCGCGCTGTTCCATTCAGGGGGACAATTTATTTCTGGAATGTAACGTTCGTTCCGCACGGAGGGGCGTAGAAAGAAAAAAACAACAATATACAGTACTGTGATTTACACAGACTTGTTTTAGGGAGGAGGGAAGGTTCAAAAGCAAATATGAGAACCAAAAAAAAAATAATAATAATAATAAAAGGTTTCCTTTCGCCGAAAAACAAGACCTAAAAACGAAATCGACAACAAAAAAAAAAAAAAGCTCATGGGGTTACTCCAGATTGGTAACTCTTTCTTTTCCTTTATTTAATTACTCTCCAAATACGGGCAGATGTTGATTCCGATTACGTAATATCAAGTGCAGGAGAATTGGAGGCGCCGCGTATTGCGCAATAACCCTTGCGATCTTCTAAAAGATAATTAATTTTGATATTCAATCTGGGATTTGTTTATGATAACTTAAAAGAGTTTTATTATGCTTGCTGAGTAGAATATTTTTCAGTTTCGTCGGCTATTTTTATATTTTTACAGTCTATATATTTACGGCAAAAATTCGGCTACAGATCTTACTTTTTTAAAATTTTTATCATCAATGTTAAATTAAAATCTTCATAATATGCTTTGTAAATACAATGTTATGGAAGATACAGAAGTATTCTTAAAAATTATATCTAATGCACATTTCAAAATGACAAAAACAAATTATTTGGCCGAAAAAATCTTTAAAAAAAAAGTCTACAATCCACCCCCCCTCCCCCCATTTTTCCTGTCACACTCAACTATCCGGACTTTTCAGGTATCCGGAAATCGGAGTTTCCCGAGCATGCCGGTTAGTTAAGCTTTTACTGTATTTAGTTTTCTTCAAATTTGACACGAAGGTTTCTTGAGGTCATAAAAAAAAAACTATGTGTATGTAAGAATTTTAATTTTTTGATTCTGTTGAAGATGGTGGCTGTTTTAATGGTCTCAATGTGTTGGCGAGTTAATGCCAAGTTTGGCACCATTAAAACATTTGAATCATTTTGGGAAAAACGAGACATTTAATTGTAATTTTGTTAATACTGATAAAAGCAGAGATTTGATTGTAATTTTGATAATATTGATGAAAGCAAAGATTTATGTAAATAATTCGAATTGAAAAAAAATGAGAGAAAAGATCATAGTTCCATGTTGCATTTTCCTATTTAGTTCCATCTAATCTCGTTTCTCACGATTATTGAAAGACTACCTAAACTCTTGAGTATAAAATTTGCTACAACTTTGTTCAAGTACATTTTTGATGCAACTTTATTAATAAGTCAATATATTTAATTTGTAAATATGGGAAATAAAATTTTTGCATAATATAAATGTGTAATATTGTACACTGAGTGGTTTAAGATGTAGAACATATCTTAGATTTTTGGGGTGGTGGGGAGGGAGGAGACGCAAGGTGTATATTGTTCACAGAATTACTAGTAACCCCTCCCCCCTTGACTTGGAAATTGAGATTTAAAAAAATATATACTTTTGGAAAAGAATGAAAGTCTGTGTTTTATATTAGTAATATATTATTTTCAAAAATATGATAAGTTTTACATGAAATTTGTGAGATGCTGAATAAACAACAAAAACACTTACTAGATAAACAAACAGAGCAAACATATCCAATCTCAATCAGATTTCTATGGCAGAAGCAAGCTGCTCTGTAATCAACGTGCACTCTCGTAGGAAGAATCATTTTCTTCCTCGTCTCCACATTGGGTAAGAATATCCACTAGAAGTAACACTTTTAGAGTTAAATACTCGAAAAAAAAATTCACATGCAAAACAAATTTTAAAGAATTGTGTAAAGAAATCTTAAATTAATGAATTGGCTCATTAAACTCAAACATTAAGATGTATATACACTTGCGAGCAGATGGTATAGAGGTGTAGACAGGGTTTTGTTTCGACCTTTCAAGAACCGTTCATGCTCTTGGTTTGTTGGTGAACACAGAACGATTTGCAGCTTATGTGTTCAAGTGTAGATTGTTTTCCCCTGCAAACCTCCAAGGTCAAATCTGCAAACCGAGGCATATTCCAAATTGCTTCCAAAGAGCCCCTCTCCATTGGAGACTGACAAGTGATAATTGATGAACCTTTCCCATGTTTCAAAGTGGCTTTGCTCCTTTCCCATGGTTCTTGGTTCGTTCTGACTGAAAATAATTTCACCATACAGTTCCCAAACCATTTAGCTTGCAAGTGTATACATGCTTTTATGCAAGATAATTCAAAATGTGGCTATATTGACAAACAGCTATATCTTCCCTGTAAATAATAATAACAAATGTCAACACAATACTGAAGGAAGCTTAAAGATTTGTGTAAACTATAATTAGTGCTCTACAGGATTTCCCTTGATCACACAGACAATATCCAAGTGGTAGTTCCTTCAACACCTACTTTTATCATTACTCCCCTATGAAGACTCTGCCTGAATGCTGCCTTTGCCCACAACACTGAAGGAAGTTAATTATCAGAATACAATGAAGCCTGCATTTAATGATACTGTCTATAATGATATTTTCTTTGGTCCCGGCTGAATTCCTATCTACTCTATGTATTATGAACCTCTCTTCAACGGTAATCACTTTTTAGATGCACCTGTCTATAATGATAATGTTACCTCTAGAGATCCACTTAACACGTCCAATTTGTGGTGGACAAATCATTAGCAGCTGGAAGTGCAGTGATAATATCAGTTGGACAATAGTACATGTACCTACCGCAAACCAAGAGCGTTGCTAATGTTCAATATCTGCAGTTTGAGAGGAAAGTGCTACGCAAAAGTGTCAGACAAGCATTAGCAATACTCTTGCTCAGTGGGAGATACATGTGCAGGGCTTAAATGTTATCACGGCACTTCAAGCCGCTTATTGCTTCTCCAGTTTTTTGCCTTTAGCGATTTGTCCGACGCAGCTGCAGCGGACCTTAGAAAGCTGGTACGATACAATAACAATTTTTTTCCTTGAGAAATTACATCACATGGTCCAGAATGTAGATAGCAGCAGAATCGAGGGAGGAGGCTAGAAACCAGAGCCTGCTGCAACAGGGAGCCGTGTGTGGGGGGGAGGATGTGTTAGCGATTGGAATGTGCACAAATGTTTGTAGCCTCTATTTTCACACGCTATTGAACTTGTTCATTCGAAATTAGAACATCTGAACTCCTTAGATGGGCTCAAGCATACGTGTATGCAAGTATCATTTGCTTCAACAAGTGAGCAAACAAAATTAAGAGATTTTCAATAATATTATTATAAAAAAATAATGCTTATATCTTCTTTGTATGCATACTTTTATCATTATTATTTTATTAAATATATCTCTCTTTGAAGTTCTTAAAAAAGTGTCTAAATTTATAAAGTACAATTTTATATCAGCAAGCATTCGTAAGATGAATCAATAAGCACAATGAAATTAGTTATACTATTAGTAAATGGATAATAAATATTGGATATGAAAATGTTAAACCTGTCTATAACAATATTATTCTATGTCCCTACAATATCGTTATAGACAGTACTGCACTTCACATGGTAAACCTTCTAAAACAATACTAATTCCATGTCCCTACAATATCGTTATAGACAGGCTTTATTGTACTTCACATGGTGCTGAAATATACTACCTCTTGCATATTCTCAATGTAGCCATCGATAGCTCAGTTGGTAGAGCGGTGGACTGTAGGCGTTATAGAGCAGATATTCTCGAAGCGACCAAGTATAATCATGTAGAGCAATCATAACATATGGGAACAAAACATTAAAGCTTCTTTCTGTATTGTGTTCAAGTTTTTTGCAAGGCATTTGTAATCAGAGTAATAATGTAATGATTTTTAATTGCCTTATGTTTTCAATGATTTTATAAATGAAAAATGTCAATTAACAAGTAAATAATAAAAGATTCCTTTCAATTAAAAAAAAAAACATTTCACATGATCAACTCGGAGAGTTATTTTGTAACATTATCAGTTTACTGCAATTTCATCTAAAATGAATTTCATTTTGATTAAAAACCATATTTATATCATAAAGGGATATTTAAAAACAACTCCATCTCAATCATAACACAGGTGTGTCTGGATGGTATGTTTACACTCTTAACCAATTAAAAGATTTGCCCGAACACCGTTCAGGTACTGAAAAAGTGGACTTCCCCGATTTGCCGAATGCCGCTTGGGCAGGTAATTTCCCTAAGCCAATCCACTGATTTTCCAGGCTTTTTCACTTCATTTACTTTGCAATGTTTCTAGTAAATGGCTCTAGCAGACTAATTAATGGTGGATAGCAAAAAAAGTGTAAACCAGTTTTTATGTCAGGTTAGGTTAGATTAGGTAAACAGGCCTTTAGGTCTTTTTTTTCCCTGCAATTAAAAATTTAAAAAATCAATACTTATAACTGTTTTGACCACTGATTTGAATTGATAAAATAAATTTGAATTCAAAATTGCTTATAAAAAATGAGCTTATTTTTGGACACAATATGACAGAAAAAAGAAACTGTTAAGTGGTTAAGAAAATCACACAAAAAAACTAACAAGGACTCTTCCATTTTTTTTTATTTAATAAATTAAGTATCAAAGGTTTTTTTTTTAATGAAATGAACGCTGATTGGCATCAGAACAGTGATATTGTCATTCTTGGTTTCAATATGACTTCACCACACAAAATGGAACAGACTGTTGTGTGGTTTATTGAATTTATTCTGTAATTCTGGTACAGCATAAATTCTGAACTACATACAATCAGAAACCACCTTCATGATCAACCATAATTAAGTCAAATGGAAGCGCCCATCAAAACTGTTGATTTTCCAATACTTCTTGTACAGAAAAAGCAAACACAGCTCATTTAATTTTTTGTCATTAGAAGTGGTTAAAAAGAAAAATTAATTATATCCTTGTAAAAAAGCATAACTACCAGTATATGGTTTTGAAAACAAAACTATGCTTCTGACAGAGTAACTTTTAATTGTTTCTTAATTGATGGTTTTGCTCATTTTTTAAACTCTTTTTTAATTCAATTAAATTATTTGAAGCACAAATCTTAAACTTTCATAGATGTCTAACATATTTCAGTATGTATTTTCAAAACATATAAATTCAGAAGGCACCACAGGATGTTACAACTCCCTCATCGGGCATAAATATAAAGAAAAAATCCAGATGAATAAAACTTTTCAATTTAGGAAAGTAACAAACAGGTCATATTATTTTGCAATATTGGCTTACAGTGAGCCCCAGATTCATTTCGTAAACAAGCAATAACTCATATTATCCAATACTGAAATTTTGATGATTGCATGCATGTAAGTATTTTTTTCTCAAGACATGTAAATATTGCCGCACAAAGCATGGTTCAGTTGGCAGAGTGTTGGACAGTAAACCTGTTTGCCTGTGGTTTGAGTCCAAGCCAAGGTAGTTTTATATTATATATATATATATACAAGGACTGGTATTTTAATTCAAAATATTCATTTATGTTCTGGATAATTCTAGATCTTTCTTTAACATTCTAGTTTTATGTTTCTTGAATATTTTGTATCTGTATAAAAATGCTGAGTCCCACAAGTAGTGGGCAACTTCTCATTGCTCTCATGTTACGAGTTGCTTTACGCTAAGAAATCTACTTTATTATGTAATCATACTCTGCAGTTCTTTGCATCTTCATGACAATATTCTGAAAACAGAGTATCACAAATTTCAAAAAAAAAAAAAGATAAAAAGTAATAATTTCATACCAATAAATACTGTAATAATGCAGAAACATTTTGAATTTTCAGGTACATTCCCCCAGTTATGTCACAGCCCTGAAAGGAAAAAAAAAAGTATGAAATTTAAATGCATGGAAAGCCACAACTGCAAATAGCACAATAATAAACACTTTGTTACTTTTAAAACCAGCAAAAGTTTTCTCTCCTCAACTGATTTCTACACTTCAACACTATGTGACATTTTGAGTTTAGTTTTCTCACAGAGTGAAGAGAATCGACGATGTATTTTAGAACTCTTCCCACTGGATGACTGGGACTAAAACTGGATATAGATAGAGACCCAGACCGACTAATTTTACAATAGAGGGTGTGACGCCGAAAATGGGCCGGTCGAGAGAAAACTATCCAAATCAACAGCTTATAAAAACAGTAATGTTACAATCATTAATAAACCAAATAGGACACCAAAACTTTAGCTTCCTCAAGAGCAAAAACAGTTAAAATACTACAATTTGCATAAATCAGAACATTGAAATCTATATTAGAAAAGTCATGAGAAGGCCTCTAACACTCAGGAATGTGGGCGTGGTCACAGAAACCAGAAGCAGTGAACAGGGGAGGGTTTTTTTTTCTTAGAATTCGGAGGGCTTTTGAGAGGGGAAGCGAATTTCCCTTATCTTTGAACGAGAAAGCGTTCTTGCACTGAAAAAGACTCCTTTTACTTAGATATTTGCATTCAGCATTTTTTGATTTTGTATTTGGTAGTACATTTTTTTCTGTTAGTGAATTTTGCATTATTTTTACTCGGAAAAAACGAAAGTTAGTGTCAATTGATTCATTTGTTCTGTTTTTCATGCTTTTTAAAAAAATTTCTCGAGTACCCTGGCAATCTGCATGAGATTTTCTTCATCAACTTTCGTTAGTAAATTAGTGACAATCAGATCCGAGATAGTGCTGGCAAGCTAAAAGCCCGTCTTAGACGGGCACAAATCTTCTAGTAAAACATAACTTCAAATAAATAAATAAAAACGCTAATAATAAAAAGTTATACAATAACAGCACCGGATATCGAAAGTTAAAATAGTTTTAAAAAATCACTCTGCAGGGAATAAAACACACGAAAACAACCAACAGAATCCCCCAATCAAAAAAAGAATGCAATTGGAAACAAGATTTCAACACAAAGTCGATACCCAAATCCTACCTAGAACTTATGAACCCCATGGGTCCTGACCTTCCCAATTGCCCAGGGTAGTGAAGCTCGATCGTCCCACAGCATACCCTGTCCGACAAAACTCCACAAGTCTAAAAGTCGGATAATAAGAACACAAAAGGACACAACATACACAAATACATAAAACAAAACTACTCTAAAAATTGTGTACATATCTATAATTTTGATGTCAAGTCCACATGCCAAATTTTATGTTGTATGTAGACTAGTGCTAGTACTCAGGCATGAGAATGCGATGAATAAAAAATGCAGCATTAGTTTGCTGCATTTTTTATTTGTCACATTCACATGCCTGATAATAGATAGTGAACCATTTGACAGATTTCGTCTAAAATTTGATACAGATCTACAATCCTGGAGATGAAACTATATTCATCTATCTAGCTGGTTGTGTTTTCGAATTACCATGGTCACCTAAACTTGGATAAACAGACAACTTCCTGCTGATGGATTCTGTTCAAAACATGATGAAAATCTATAATTTTGGCATAAGGATCATATATGAAATAGCATCTTTCTAGCTTATTGCATGTTTGAGTTAATGTGTTCACAGACATAAAATCACAGCATAACCCTGAATTCGGAGCCTACACGGCTCTCTGTCGGATGGATGAGTATGTGTGAAACTTGATTGAAGAGCAAAAAAAAAAATACATCACAAGATATATAAACACATAAAAGGAAACATAATTATACATAAACAAAGAAGAATATAACGATAAGTTCATAGAGGGTTACAATAAAGTATAATATATGTACAGGAGGAATTAACATACAAGTGCAGTGAAAAGGTAGAATGTTAATTTTAGTTACATTGTTTCATACAGTTGCAGCTCCATGATTCGGGGATGCTAGTGTTGTTTGATGTGACAATAAAGAAGAATTAATAATGTATTACAACCGATTATATTGATAATTATTGTCGCAAACCATCCTAAAAATTGTGGGACTTTTTTTTTTTTTTTTTTTGTTTTGTTCTGTCTTGTTACTTATACTTAGGGATCACTGGAATTGTTACTCCGGGCTTGACAGTGATGTGAAAGTCTACTTTTAAAAAGTAACAAGAAAAAATGAGAGAAAAAAAATTAGTATTTAACAGCATGGGAGTTAATTTTCGAAAAAATATTTGTCACTAATATTCAAGCATTAATTCACTAAAAAACAGATATCATATCCACTGATATGATATCTGTTGATTTGGATTTGGGTCGGAGTGGGGGGGTGGGAGGCTGAGGTCAGAAAGATTTTGTATCGTCGTGACAAATCTCATACCTCATGGTTCATGCAAACCAAAACACTTTAACTTTACTCACCTGACAATAAGAAATAATAAAAAACACTACAATACTTTCGATAATTTAATAAAAAATGCAATGAAACAGGAATAACTAGAAAAGTGGAAAATTTTCGAGCATGTCAAGCCAGAAAGCAATGTTGTCACGTTTTTATTATCTTTTTTTAAAGGGAAGTTAAGAACAAACAGTTGTAGTGATTTTAAATAAAATCAAGATTTCTGGCTTAGCTCTGGCGGGGTGCAGCCAGTTAGCCCCCCTGGATTCGCCACTGCCAAAAACAATTTAAAAACCAAAGGCAGAATACATGCTACACAAAGACACATATCAGAATATATGAAAAAATTACCTGCTGTAATAATCCAGAATCTTTCTCTATTACACAAGCATCTACTAAAACTCCCTGGAACAGATCAACAAAATAAACTAAAAAGTGTCACAAATAAATAGTCAAAATGTATTTAAAAACTATATATGAATCAGTGAAAAGAAAAGTGCTGTAGATCTAAACATTGCAGTATTATCCTAGAATCCCTTCACTGGTTCCAGCTATGTTTTAAATTTGAATGGGAATTGAATAACAGTACCTGTCTAAACTTAAAACTTGATTATTTCAAACTAATACTGTTCTTCTTTGCACCAATTCAATATAATATTTAAAATATACATCTATATAAATATAATATCTAAAATTTCTGGTACTAAATGTACCAGTAACAGCCAGTCAATAATTACTGAAAACTACATATAGTAAAATATCTTGTAACCATCACCCATGATTAGATGCAGACAATTTTGGTCCTGTCATATTCTTTTGTGATGAAGACAACATAACTGAACATATACAGACAGAACACCGCCCCGTGCCTGATGCCATTACGGCAACCGAGACTGAACATAAACAGTAAAACCTGTGTATGACGATACTGTCTATAATGATAAAACTTCCTAGAAAGATGTTTTCTTTGGTTCTGGTGGAATTCTTTATTTACTCAATATATTTTCAACCTGCCTACAATGATAATCCCTTTTTAGACTGACCAGTCTATAATAATCTTACCACTTTAGGATGATGGTACAATACAATCCTGATATTTTTCTTGGAAAATGACACTCCATGGTCAAGAATAACAGATGAATCAGGGTAGGAGTATAGAAACTGGAGCCAGCTGTAACAGGAGCATCCAGGGAATCCTATTGGCAAGTGCAAATATGTTTGTTGCCTCTGACTCTTAATTGGCACTAACCCATTCACTCACGTTTAGCACTTTGGACTGACCACTTGTTCTTAAAATTCGCTTTTGGCATGTTAACACCTTGAATGTAGAATGGCACGGCAGAATTTTCATTTTGAAGTAGGGGAAGGTGGTGTATCTTGGACCTATGCCGATTTTAGCGCCATCTGTATAGATGTATAGAAAATGTTATATGTATTTTGTACACTTGCCACCAGAGGTCCCAGTGTACCTGAACTTATTTGTCAAGGTGCTCATTTGAATGAATGAATCCTGAAAAAGGAAATTGACCCATCAAAAGTAATTTTTTTCCTGTTGAATTTTGTGTTAATAGTTCCTAAACATACATAAATTACTTTATAGTAAAATGCCTAACTTATAAAGCACAGTTTTAGCTATAATAACATGTGTTAGAAATTATGTTAAGTCTAACCTCAATTTAGTAGTCAGCCATTTTCCATGAAATGGCCAAGTGGTGTACCTTGGACCATGCCCAAGTGGTGTACCTTGGTGCATGACCACTACATGGTCTACCACTTATGTTGTGGAAAAATGTGATGTAATGTGGAAGTTACCACATCCCGTGTTGACTGGAGGATCTGAAAGGCAGCTTCGGAAATTAACATTTGGAAATGACTTGTCTAATTACAATGTTGGTTAAGCCTACTCATAGGAATGAAACTGTTGCTGTAATAATTTTATATTCGGATTAATATAAGACCTCATTAACATTTTTCTGTAGCTAAAATACCAATAAATGTTTACGTTCAAACTATTCGGTTAGATTTTTTAAATCTAGAAATAGCTGGTCCAAGGTACACCATACCCAGGTACACTACCCATGGTGTACCTTGGTCCTATTTGCACTTTTTTTAAAATTGTAAATAATGCACTGAAATACTTTTTTAAAAAATCTACAAAAAATATATGTTGTGTATAAAGGCCTAAAATATGAAAGAAAAATTGTTTTGTTACCTTTCTTTTAGTAATATTCAATTAAAAATTAAAAAGTAAAAATGGGACCTAGGTACACCACCTTCCCCTACTTAAAAGTTTAAATATAAAATTGTATACTTTATATGCTTATAAATTACAATTTTATATGAGCAATTATTTGCAAGATGAATCAATAAGTGCAATAAAGTATGTTAGTAAATAAATACATGCATTTAAACATTGGATATGCAAATCCTCAAGCTATCTATAATGATAACCTGTCTATAAAAATATATTTTCTATGTACCTACAATATCGTTATAGACAGGTTTTACTGCATTGGGGAAATGGGAGAAAGGATGAAGATGGCCCACAAACCAAAAGCTATGTGGAAGAAGCAGATGAAGAACTGAAGACTTTCACAAAATATTGAATTTTTAAAGCAATGGAGACAATATTGTAAAAAGAAAAAAATCCATGTTATAGAAAATCACACTAAAATATGTTTACCTTTCACGCAATAATATGTATGGTAATTTTAAAATGTTACTGCATTTTGTTTTTAATAATTTTTTCTATGGCCACTAATGCAATAGATCAAAAACACAATAAAAAGTCTCTGCATACTGAAATTTCAACAGTTTAAATAATAAAACATGAACACGTGGAAAAATCTGTTTTCCAGCATTCGTGAGGTTCCTTTGTTGCCAGTTGAAAGAGTTTCTATTGCATGTAATATTCTAACCTTTTCATCTTTTTGTTTTTGTGCATTTATTATAATGACATCAAAAACAAAATTCAGAAACATGAAATAGAAGAGACAGTCAAATAGGAATAATCAAACATAAAAATAGACAAAAAGGAAAACACACTAGAAAAGCAAATACCTTATGCAGCAAACCATTTCTGCAGAGAAGAAAAAAGGTAACTTTTTATTCTATTTTAGAAAGAAATTAGGAATATTTTCTACACTTTAGTCCTCTAAATTCAGATTTACTTTATATTATAAGCAGGGTGTCCAAAAATTGTTAGACACATTTCAAAAATTAATAAAAAAACAAATAATGCTACAACTAAGGTTTATTTTCAAATGAGAGTACATTTAAAAAGTTTTTTTTCTTTTCTGATAGGTGGTGTACCATTACGATGTTCTAAATTTGCTACAGAGAGATTTCCATTCACAAATGGCGGCTACTGATCAGCAGAAGCCAGTGTGTTTTCTGGTTTCCTTCTTTAGTTTTTCTTGAATATATGGAAAACCCATCAATTTTCGAATTACAATCGATTTAACAAATTAAAGAACATAAAATTCCCTACAAATACATGCTTTTGTTTTTCTTCTAACTTTAATATTTTCGCAGATAATGGCTCTAAAAAATGGGAGATTTCCAGTAATTTACGACCACCATAACAGCGCTCACCCATCTGAAAAAAAACTTTTTAAAATGTTCTCTCATTAACAAAAACCGTAGTTGTAATATTTTTTTAAATTTTTGAAATGTGTCCAGCAATTATTGGACACTCTGTATATCTATGAATACACATTAGATTATCAAATCAATGGATAAAAAGAGAAAATATTTCTGTGCTTTCATTTCACGTCCTATTTAGGAAAGCATAATTAAAATATATATTTCGCATGAATTAAAAATGTGAACTAAATTAAACACAAATTACCTCTTTCTGGGAAGTAAAAAAGACATTCATAAAATTCATATACTGAGAAGCACTATCACCAGATGCTGACACTATCTAAAGAGAGCAAGTGCAACCAAAATTAGTGCTGTATTATTAAATGGCACATTAACAAAAACATACAGCTACAAGTATATTTTTTAAATACTTGCCAAAATTCTAGCTTGAATTTTCTTTTCAATGATTTGCTGCTTTCTTAATCGGTGTATATCTTACTGAGAGTTAAGTATAAGAACAAAAATAAACTTACAGAAAATCACACAAATTTTCAACACAAAATTGACACAATTCCATATAAATAACAATGCAAATCTAATAAATTTATTCTACAATAAAAAGTAAATAAATACGGATAACCACTGTAAATATTTGATTAAGGTATTATCAAATTACTCAAACATTTTTAAGTATCAAGCAGAATACATACTTAAATCTAATGACGTGAACAATCTACATTAAAACTAAATGCACTGATAAATTTTATTCTTTATTACAATTGCAGTATATTAAATCGAGGTTTTATATAAACTTATCTATATTTTTGATGCAAAATTTCATATTCTGTCCATTGACAGCATAAATTTTTCAGAAAAATATTTTGTTTCAATTTTGAAGAAGAGAATCCCACAGAATTGGGGAAAAACATTTCAAAGTCAAAATCTAAGGACACTCCACTGAGAGCTGAGAAGCATCCACTGAAAGAGAAAGCACACAAATGCCACCATTTGCAAATTTATCAATCTGTTATATTAACAATGCCTTGGTCAATCTGAACACTTCCAGCATCTGACTACCTTTTGCTTTTGTATTAATTAGAGTTATGAAACTTTCAAGTATGTTATTGAGTGCTAAAGGGACAGTAATTCAAAGTGTGTGTGCACTTTTTAAAACTACAATCAAACTGTATATCCCCAAAAAACTACATGTTGGTTAGCACACCAATAATGAAGAGTAGCTTAACAATAGCATTTATTTACAACTAGAAGATTTGTACCCGTCTAAGACGGGCTTTTAGCTCGCCAACCATATATCAGAACAGATCACAGATTCACTCACAAAAGATGTAATATAAAATCACACGCACATTGGCAAATTTTAGAAATAAAGTCCATCCAATACTTTGAAGATCCCATAATTTAGTAAAAAGATATGTATTCATAACGCTTCCCAATATTCAAAGAAAAAAAGGTTTAGACAAAATAAACAAACAAATAAAATGCTCCGATACTACATAATTCAAGAAAAAGATCTCCGAGAAGTGGAAAAATAAATTAATTCTAGTATAACTCCTATTTGATATTAAATCATCTATGAAGCAGAATTTCTTTGGCTCATAGCCAAATTCAAGAGTGTATTCCACATCTATATAAAAAAAACCTGCCCGAGTTTTGTGATTTGCACATCCGATTAATGACGCAGGGCAAAGGGGCATGTTTATTTTTAACTCCGCCACCATCACAGACATCTGTGGGTAATTCTAATATAGATATACATACATTTATCATTCAGTGGAGGAACAGATAGCTCTCTGAACAACAGAATCGATTTAAAGTTCAGAAGTCAGATAGTTATCAAACAAGAATTTGAGCCTCAATTTACACATGCACAATACAAGCTAACAAAGAAGGAAGAAATTATGCAAGGGGATGAGCATCGACATTTAAACACTATGCAGGTTTCAATACGCTAGATTCATTTCAATTGTTTCAAGTCCAGAGTAATATAAATCGACTTTCATTCAAATTTAGTTAAATTATCATAAAAATTCACCATTCTTATCAAATTAAGCAGTTAGTGCCTAGTGTCCTATTTATAGGACAATCACATTTTACTTCTGTTGCTAAACCGAATGCATTCCATTGTTTCCTTTGCTTGTGAAGTCAATAGGCATTGCCAAAATTCTAAACAGCTTTCAACAGGAATATACCACCAGTTTCCAGATTTTGAAGTCAAAATGCCATAAAAAAATAAATCAATGTCATAAAAAAATATCAAAAATTAATCATTTTGAAATTTTTTTATTTCTCCCTTGATTTATTTTTGAGGTATTGCAAGGAATTAGAAAGTGATTTTTATTTTTTGATATTTTACTATATTTTAAAAATCTTTAATATTTATGTAAAAAAAGTTTAAAAAAATAATTTTTTCGATTTTTTAAAAAATTTTTAATTAAAAAAACCAAAATAATTTTTTTTTCTCCATATTTAATTTTACTTCACAGTTAACTTAATCTTGTTGTTTTAAACATAATTTAATAAAAATTTATTGAAATCTATGCCTCAAATTAATTTGGACGTTAATGGGTTAATATGAGAGTTGGAAAAAAATACTATTATTTTTAAGAAATAAGGACATTAAGGGTAGAAATGCAGCCATAATACACAGTGGCATAACTAGACAATATAGGGTCTGGCAAATGTTCAGAGGGTGGTGCCCTCAGTAAATTAAACACAACACTAATGATAAAAGTATTTATTTTTGATATGCTTAATCACTTTTTATAACACCGTTAGTAGATTTTAAAGGATCTTCTAATTCAGATGGAGAAAGGATATAATTCTGTGTTGATTTACATTTTTATACAATACAACTTAAAAACAATTTTTTTAATTGAAAATATTTTACAATTAATTTAATAGAGGATATAATTTAATTAAGTGCTATTTAGAATAACACAGATTTTATTAATACATTTATTTAGTTTTCAGTCTTTGAGGGCAGGGCTGTAGCAGTGTTTATGTGACATCTTGGATAGGGACACCCTAAGATCGAGTCCTTCCTTCCTATACATATGCCACTGATTAAAAATAAAGTGACTGAATGATACAAATAAATTGCAAAATATACCATTATCGCAAACATTACCGATTAATTTTTTTACTTTTTAAAAACTATTTTTTAATTTTTCTAAAAGAGTTTTAATGCAAACTAAAAGGTTTTATAAATGGAACAAATCTAAACTGGTGAAGCTATGAAAACACATTTAGAAATATACAAACAAGAAGAAACTTTTTTGAGGATACAGCATAAAGCCATGGTCATTGCTCCTGCCACGAGCGATTCAGTATATATTTCCTCTTCATTATCTACAAGGAGAAAAATTAAAAATCAAATCAAAATTTAAAAACTACAAATCAAGATTGAATTAAACATAGCAGAGGTCTCACAAATAGAACCATTGAATTCATCAACAAAACAAACTAGATACAAGTTGCATGCAGTGTAACCATGGAGATGTTACATCTTACACTATACTGCACAGGGATGCACTTCTGCATAACTTAAATTTTGCCTCTCGTAATTAAAATTGAACAATTTGGTGATAAAAAATAATGGCCCTTTAAAAAGTTAAAGTGGCCCCCCAGATTGAATCACCAAGCAACCAAGATATATCACCAAGATGATGGTAAAATCTAACCAAAATGTTTGCAGTCCTATAAAAACAGAAGATGTTCTTATATTAGCATTGTACTACTTTTCTGCTAAGGTCTTCGAATTAGTTTTTAAAAAGTATTCCTTATTAAGGGGTCCATTAAGTGGACACCGGGCAGATTTTTTTAAATTAAAAAAAATACCCTACGGCTTCACTAGCCACAGGAGCCAGAACGTAGTAGCTTCGCTAGCACTTTGAACTTACAAGCTTGGTGAAATCATAGCTACAATCTTGGCGTAATCCTAATGTCACCAAGTAAGCTTGGGAGCTGCTTTAACAAGGGAGAACCAAAATAACAAATAGAAATTTAACTTGATGAATGTAAATTAAAATAAATAGGTAAGTAAATAAAAATATTGTAACTAAGCAATTGCTAATTTAATTCACTTATTTTTCCTGCAGTCCTTATTCTTGCTTATATAGATGCAAATATTGATAAACAACAAAAAATCATAAGGTAGAAACAAACACACATGCATGGAAATTATATTTATTTATTATAAAAGAATTTTATAGTACAATAATTTTGCAATTAATATTTATTTATCATTGATTATAACTTATTTCTTATTTATTTTCAGATTTTGGACTCAGGAAACATTTGGGAAATATATTTTAAACCCCATTTCTAATATCTCTGTTACTGCACTTTTCAAAAGTATCCTTTTTCCTTCAAACTCTGTGGATGAAAAAATACACCTGTGTGTTGCAGAAGGAAACAAGAACTACAGTCAAGTACAGTCCTTTAAGAAGTTTTCTCCCTTCATAAAGATAGAACTACCATTTTTTCCTGCACTTCCCCTGCACACAAACAATTCTAAAAGGAAAATTGCATTATTTTGTTGATGGTTTTACATATTATATGCAAAACAAAATAAGTTACAAAATTTAATTCATAGTCTGAAAAAGCTAGGAATGCCGCAGTCCTGAAACGACTGTCAATCCTGTGCACCATAAACAGCCTGGAAAAAATGTCTTTCTGATATTTAAAATACAGTTTATTCAGTTAATTTACACATATATACAATGACGAGCCAAAACATTATGACCACCAACCTAATAACACACTGGCCTACCTTTCCCCGCAAAATGGCTGCAACCCACCTTGGCATGGATGCTACAAGTCCTTGGTACACAGTTATTCATCCACTTTACATAAGTACGAACAACAACAGGTTGTGAACAACTCACGAGTTTAGCAGTTTCGGCATTACAACTTGTCCTCTAATGAAGTCACTTAAATCAGCAGCCTTTCCCACCACACGCAGAAGTAAGCGCAAGAATGACTCATCAGTATCCCCATCAGCAGTTCAATACAATTCCCACCCGATCACGTGCCCTAAACGTTATCCAGGCGAGTTCATTGCACAATGTTTGGAAGGTCATAATGTATTGGCCCTTCAGTGTATTCTATCAATATGATAAACATTTTTAAGAAGTTACTTTGTAGAACTAGCTTTTTCACATTAGTATGTACTGCGTTCTTGATGTTGGCGAAAAGCTCATACTGCCCATCAGAAGGTCTGGTTTCCTCAGATTCAGATGAGGATGGAAGTGGATACAAAAAGGCACTGCAAAAAGCAATAAACTCATCAATTGCAATGAAGATCTACGGTAAACCGAAAACTTCAAAAACAACCAATAAAATATCAAATTTCACTTTTCCAAAAATAATATTGTTACAAAGCTGTAAAGCTGTTTCCCTGAGATGCTAATCTTGGCAACAAAAGGAATTTTTGAGAAAAATCCTGAACTGTGGACATATCTCTACTGGGAGCCAGTAACTTCATGAACCTTCTAGAGATTACATCACTTCCTACGTAATGATGTCACTTCCTGTTGAAAAGGTATAAAAGCAAGCTCTCAAATAAAGAGTAGTAGTTGGATCAGTAAGAAAGCTAGCAAACTGAGAGATTCTGAGTGCTATTGAAAGTGCTGCAATTGAGATTTATACGTAATCTCTGTTGTAAATTTGTACAAGTGCTGATTTGTTACCTGTGCTACGTTTGCTTTCTTAGAATATTTGTAGAATAAAGAGCTTTATTTTTTTAGCCTGCTTATTGGACTGCATACATGTGCACCCACAAGACGAATTTTGTTACAATATTGTCCACTGGGGGGCACCACGAGTATGTGGATGAGAAGCTGCTAGATAAGTAAGCGGTGTCTCACTTCCCAGGTGGGTATGGCTTGGGCTTGCCCTTTGTTGGTGATAGTGCGCATCTCCTTTGGGAGGGGGCGGGCCATGGCCGGTGATGATCATTAGGACACTGGCCTCGGCACTCGAGCTATTGCAGCAACCATCACTCAGATACGTCAGACAGAGAATGCTCCAGACCAAGGCGATTTAGATATGAATTTCCAAAAATAATAGCATTATCAAAATTAAATATAAGAATTATTCTAAAATACAAAATTTTAACAATATTATTTTTAAATGATGTATAGTTAGTACACATACAAAAACAATTTTTCAGCAACAGAATGAAAGTAAAGCTTCATGGCATCAGGATTAATATCCTATAGTTACTAGTTTCGGTTCAAATACCTGAATCTATACCAACCAGGGCTTACCCATTGAGAATTTTAAACTAATCTCTAATATCTGATAAAACTCCAACTCTAAGCAGGTGTAGCTCCTTGATTCAGAAACAAGCAATGCCACAAAAGATATTAAAAACTTTGAAACCTCTATTAAATGAAATTTGAACATTTAGGGGGATTTGATGAAATAGAAAGGTTCTGTATCGGCCAATTAAAAATACTGTAGCAAAATAAAATACCGTGCATTCAACTCTTTCTGGGTAGGGTGGCAGGCAAGTCTTGTATAATGTCAAGAAGAAAATGTCAGTTTTAGAAAATAATTTGATTTATTTACAAAATGGAAGTCAAGAGAAGCAAACAGAAACACTGATATCCAGCTTGAAAGCCAAACGAGTAAATTGGGGGAAAAAGATGAAAATAAAAAAATTATTCAAAGAATTAAGGCACATGCTTCAATTTTAGCATCACTTGGAAACTTTCAGAACTTTCTTAATTAGATAATTTTACACAATGTTGCCAGTAAATTTTTAATAACTTATAGAAAACTATTTAAATAGGGAAACAAAGTTTTAGTTCACGTGCATCTAATTTTTATAATTTTAAAGCAAGGAAAGCAAAGAAGTTTCTTTCTTTTTTTTCTTTAATGTGGCAATACTGTTATGAAGTTGTTTCCCTGACATGCTGTTCTTGAGACAAGAAAGAGAGTTTCATACAGGTTTTAATGAGAGTCAAGCCAATGAACTCCGATTTTGGCGACAAAAGGCATGTTCTAGAAAATTCATGAATTATGGTCCTATCTCCACTAGGAGCGGGAAATATCGGGAACCTTCTAGAGATTACTATGCGACGTCACTTCTTGTTGGAAAAAGTATAAAAGCAAGCTCTCAAACCAAGAGTCAATCAGTTGGAGCTTGGTCAGCAATGAAGCTGGTGAACTGAGGCATTGAGCACTACAGAAAGTGCTGTTACCGAGATTTATAGGTGATATCTCTTGTTAATTGAAACAAGTGCTGTTCAGTTTTGTTACCTGTGATTAGTGTTTTGCTGAAATCTTCATGAAATAAAGCTTTATTTTTTTATCCTGCTTGTTGGACTACACTCACATACACCCACAGGACGATTTTTGAAACAATATTCATATAACAAATGGGCTAACTGGCATGAATATGGTTACCATGTTTCAACCTGTTGAACTAAAAATATGATGGCATCATATCTTCTCTAATGAACCCTTCAGGATGATAATTAACAGGGTTGTAGTGGAGCCTGAACATGTTGATGGCTGTTCCAGCGCCGTTTTTTTTTTACGAGAAATAAATGATTTTAAAAAATGTAAAATACTTTCTTAAAACCTTCATCTTACCCTAACTCAAAAAATATGAGAGATATGGGAGATGTTTTTTTTTCCCCTCCACCTTTGATCGAGCCGCTAAACAGACAGACAAGTGGTAGGAGGTGGTGTTGGGGGCAATTGTCCCCCCCCCACACACACCTCCATTGATAACTAATCCTAATGCATGAAGGGATGTTTGTTCAGAACAGCCTGAAAAAATTTTGATAATCTTACTGAACATGTTAATCAATGTTCAACTAAAAATACTAAAATGGTAAATCAGCTATAACTCACGCCCTAAAAGTTGGGCGAGAGTGACTCACTGAAAGACATTTAACAAATGAACATCAAATTTTAAGTCCAGTGTCCCTGAAAAAAAAAAAAATTGTCCAAATATGGACCTTACAAAGTCAAGTTTCTTAGAATTTATAAGAGATATGAACTGAGTATACTAAATCAAATGAAATAAAATCATTATATTTTTAAATCTGTATGCTATTCTTTTGGAATGTGATCAATATTTCATCAATAAAACAATGTCAATTAACACTATGTTTTTTTTTTTTTCATATAACATTATTATTCTGTCCCTTTTGCTGAATATTAAACAGATAAATGGCTGAATAATTTCAGCATAATTTTTCAAAAACTGTGCTTTTATATATATTTAACAAAGAACAATTAGTACAATTTATCAAAAAATCTCCTAATATTTCCTCAATTTTAAGTAAATTTGGTGTATTTAATAATGTTAAATATCATTTATCATGCATTGTAAAGCCTAAAATTATGATGCAAGAACAATAAATTATCAGCATTTTCATGAAAAAGTACATTCCTATTTGGTTTAATTTTTTTAAATTTATCCATTTAATTTTCTTCTGTGTTTGTCATAGTCAGGTTCTGCAATGATGACTCTTGTATTTCTGTGAAGCAATCCAAAATGAGGAGGGTTTTTCATTTCATATCGTTGGAATTAAAATACTTTAAAATATTATAAAAATACATCAAAATATTAACATTTTTCTAAATGTACAAATAACCAGTTTTATTAATCTTAAATTTTTTTATTTAAAATATTTTATGTACTATCAAAAATGAAATGTTTTAAAAACAGGATATTTGGCCGCCAAATATTCGGTATTCGGCTTGAAATTTGACAGAATATTCGACTATTTAGCCAAATCAGTATATTTGTTACATCCCTAATTGTTATATTTTCTGTCACCCACAAGTTTTGATGAGAAAAAGACCAGATAATGGCAGGTACTTGGTTAGTTAAGGAGTAAGAAAATATACATCACGACACAAAAACAAGAAAATTGGGAAGTTACCTCTGTCTAGTGTGACAACCAATGATAGCAAGCTTGTTGAATGGATTCAGCATCACATGAGAGCAAGAAAATGCTATGAGAGCATCTAAACACTTTGGCACAATGCACTGCAAAAGAAATCCGGTGAAATTAAACTTAGTTTCTAAGCTCCTAACAAACTATGAAAATGAAATCATATTTTAAAAACAGACTTATTAGAGCACTAAAAAGCAAAAAAAAAAAAAAAAAAAAGATTTTAATTATGTTTTTTAGACTTTAATTTATAAATCATTACTATAATTATGGAATCTTAAAATCAATTTTTCTCACATTCATTTTCAGGTGGCAGTGGCAGCAACTGGGGGACAGAAGTGAGGGGGGCAAAAAAATTATAGACACCTAAATGTACTTTAGATTATAGAGAGTAGACAACAAAAGTAAAAAATTTTGTTAAAAAAATTAGCTAGTTTTCCCAGACACTGTTGTTTTTTTTTTATATATAAGTCTTAGTTTTAGGCAGCTAAAATGAAATAAAATGTTAATTTTTTGAGCAAAAAGTAGGGGGGGGGGGGCAACCGTCCCCCCGATTCGCCACCACTGTCAGGTGGTATTTCTAGTACAGAATAAAAACTGAATTAACTGAACCCTTTCACATTCATTGGTTTTGCAATGAAACCACACATTAAGCATTTTTTTACTGTGCATGGGTGAAATGTAGCATCATTTTTCTTTCATAACTTAAGAGCCAGATATCTAGGCTTAACTAATATAAAAATTCCAGTTCAATACCATTAGTATTCACAAAGATATTGGCATTGCAAGAGCTAAATTGCCCTTTGATCTATAAGAAACAATATGATGAGGGTTCTTGCACAAATTGATATTTTTTAAAATTGAAACTTCAAAAGTAATATTGAATTTTATGAAGGTTGAATGTCCTGAATACTCATATAACTTATAAATTAAATACATAACTTAAATGGCATTTTGATGATAACTGATTTGGAGGGGAAAATAGCCTGTTACCGTTCATTGGTTTCACTGTGAAACCGCAAATTTCTAGAAAATAAAAAAAAGGTAATTTTTTTTCCTTCACATATTTATGATCAGCTATATGTCAAGTACTCATTTTCGAAATAAATGTAGTAATTTTCAAAACAAAACAAGTAGTGAACTTGAAAGGGTTAATTGATTTACTGATAATTTAGTTATAAAATTATTACAATACAGTCATCAAGAACACACAAGTATAAAAGAATTTGGGAATGCTAACTCATCAGGAAGTGAATGAAAAATCAATTGCAAAATTCGATCTTTACAAACATGAAACAAATCAAAAGTATGTAATAAAGAGGAAAAAAAAAAGCATTAAGTTCTCCCCTAATAAAAATAACCCTTTTAAATTTATTTATTTAAATCAGTCTCAATGCAATGTCTTTAAATCAATTTTTTTTAAATTTTAAAATAAATTGATCTTAATAACTAAGTCTTTCAAAATAAAGAGAATAGATTTTTAAAGCATCAAGTTAAAAGGAGATTTTTTTAAAAGCCACTTTAAAACTCGGCATAAATTCCTATCCAAAAATACAAATCAATAAAAACATGCAATACTTGAAACAATTCTTATAAGTAATGCTTAATTTACTTCATAAGAAAATACTGCTTGAAAACATAAAAAAACTATACAAATAGATTAGATGGCAGACAGCATAAGAAAGCTCAAAGATATAACCAGAATTGGAATAGCTTTCTAAATATCAGGAATTACTAGTCTGAAATTAAAAGGGGAAAAGGAAAGAAAAAAAGCAATACGCTTTTACATACTTCTCCATCTTTTATCATCTGTGGGGAAGGATTCAGATCAATTATAGCAACAACTAAACTTTCTCTTTCTTCCTCTAAATAAAACAGAATAAACAATACATTAAAAAACTGACAAAAATTAATCCTGCAAAATTTTACTTAATGATTTGTTTTATAAATTTATATCTCCAAATTGATTAGAAACAATATCTTCCAGACAACATTGATCGAGAGAAATGGTTTAAAAAAAAAAAAAAATCAAGATTTTTTTTTACTCCACAAAAGCAAAACAAGGCAGGTAAAAATGAATAGACAATATAGCCCTTATCACAGCTTCAATAGCCACTGCAGAAGGTTTGGCAAGAATTGTATCATTACAGACTTATTTGTACTAAGGGTGTAATGATTAGTGATTTGGCCAAATACCGAACATTCAGCAGCCAAATACTCACTTTTTAAAAACATTTTACTTTTGGTTGTAAATAAAATATTTTTCAAATTTTAAATGTAAAAAATTGATTTTGTATTATTTGTATATATTTTTTTAAATGTTAACACCTTGATGTATTTTTATAGCATTTTAGATACCTTAATCACAATAATAAGAAACCCACTTCATTTTGGGATCATTTCACAGGAATTAAGAGTCATCATTGCAGAACATTACAATGAAAAACTTGGAAGAAAATTCAGTGGAAAAATTAAAATTATTAGAAGTAAATTCCAATTTTCATAAAGAACTTCTAATAGCTGGGATGAAGTGTTCACTTAATTGGTAGGGAAAAATATTTAGAAAAATTTACAAATTTAGCAATTAGAGAATTTATTTTCAGAAGCTTTTAATATATGTGAAACCAAACGGAATAGACTTCTTCCTGAGAATGCTGAAAAATTATTGTTCTTGTACCATAATTTTATGCTTTAAATGATAAACGAGATTATTAAATACACTTTTTGTGCTCAGCAACTTAAAGTTGAGTAAATGCTAAAAGTTTTTTTTCTTACTAATAAATTTATTTAAATGTTATTTTGAAATATTTAAAACCATACTTTGAAAAAATTACTATCCTGAATTTATTCAGTCGAATACCTGTTTAGAATTCAGCCAGAACAAATATTTGTTACATCCCTAATTTGTACCATGTAATAAATGAAGTGCATATTGAAATATCTGCGATGCTCACATTCAAGCAATGAATATATTACCCCTTGAAGTACTCATCTTTCATTTAAATCGATCAATTACCTGTTGCACAGCACAAGTTTTGGAGGCAGGTATGAAATACTTAGTTTCAGGCTGCAAGTTCAAAAGACGTAATTGCAGCAGCCAAAACTTAATTATTCATGAAATTTTTTATAACTTTTTAAATCCTCTGAAGGACTCAATTTATTCTAAAGATATGTAAATATTATGAAAGTTTTAATAAGGAAAAGAATCTTAAAGAAAGATTGCTAAATAACTTTTAGTTCAATTAATTTTTTTTTTCAAAAATAAGGATAATCATATGTAACAATGACACATTTTAAAGCATTTAAGGTTTTTTTTAATCTTTTAGGAAATACTGTTTGACAAATTTTTAATATCTACACAGATTTTTATTAAATTCTCTTCTGAAAAGAATCAAAATTTATTTATAAAAGAGTTAGGGCAGAAATTCAACACAACCTCATTGGGGTTTATTTATTGTAATTCAAAACCTGAAAAGATTGGCATTAATGCGGTTGATTACTTTATTTTTACATAAGTGTATATATTTGGTAGTAGAGAATCCAATGATAGAAAAAAAATTATTTTCACATTTAAAAAAAAAATTACATTATTTTAGTTTCTAAAGGGTCGATCTCAGAGTTTGGCAAGTTGAAGCGGACTATAGGTACAATTTATTTTGTCTCAGTAAACACGAATAATTTTAACCGTTTTGTCAAGCAAAGCTAAGTTTTAGAACTTACCTACATCAGCTGCGTTTTCACTCATTGTTAATAATAAATGGAGAAACACAATCCAAACTTATAATAACATAAAGTACACACAGCCAATCACACCAATCGACAATTTGTTGAGACTCGTTATCCGGAGGACACATCTTGTTCCGGACTGGTAGAAAGGGGGAAAGCATTAGAAGTAGATGGGGATATAGCTGATCCGGAGGACAGATTTTATTCCGGCGTGGTAGAAAGACGGCTTGCTGTATGGTTACCTTCGAGAAAAACATTTTCGCCAACAGATGGAGGATTCGTTTATTCGCCAAGAATGGGATGCAATTTTCTAATGCTTGCATGCATTTGAGTATCGGTTCTCGGGAGTAGTAGTTGCATGGCGAAGCTAGGCCTTATGCAGGCGTATTCTTATTTAATAAATTGATAATAACCTAATGTAAATTAATCATGTAAACACAAAACTAAATTTTACGATGCTTATTTTTTATTGGTATGTAAAATAATTATATGAATGAAAATATGCTTTGTCGAGCATGAAAAACATAGATCTTTTGCAGGGCGTTCTCTTTTTAATAAAATTACAATAAACTAATTCAATTTTATTATGTAAACATATTTAAATTTCATGCATTTTATCTTATATTGATTTGCGAAATGTAACCCTGAATGTTTGTACAGGACTTTGAAATGAAGGTTTTGATTTTAATAAAAGCTATAAACAGTGATTTCTTTCTTGCAGTATGGCTGTGCTCAATTTGTTCCTTGGGAAGTATTTTAATGTCTTTTATTCGGTTTACTAATGGTATAGAATATTAAAAATGTATTTTAGTACACTAAACACATAGTTTAATTATTCTTGTTGGCAAATGTACATATAATGTATTTGTATTTTAAAAGTTGCCTTTAATAAAACTTTTAATACGTTGCTTACAGTTTTTAGAAAGTTAGAAGAAGAAAATTAGATTAAAATTTAATTAAATGTTGATAAAATTAGTAGATTAAGTAACCAAATTTCAGTACACTTTCATAGCCAGTGAAATTTAAAATATTATTTGTGATTAAAAGTTAAGTGATCAATTATTTCATTGTTCATTTCATTTATTCTATTTAATGAAATGAAAGGAAATATTGTGAATTTTGAAAAATTGCTTCTCTTTTCGATTACATGTATTGACTATCCCAAATTTTTCTTTGTTTCTTATATGCAGAATATATTTATATTAATCAAAACTCCATAATGCTAATAAATTTGTTCAAAAACGTAAAATTCTACTTTTATAATTATATATAACAGCAGAAACTTAAAGTTCAGCTGGAATGTTATTTTTAGTTAAAACAAACTAAAATTGTTTATGAATTTAATGTAGTATTCACAGTTTATTTATTCTAAATTAATATAATGAAATTTTCAATTAATATTCTAAAAAAAATGCTTGTTCTTCCATATTTAAAAGTCATTTATTGAAAAAGTTTACATTTTCTTCTAGAAATTATCTATCTCAATAAATGGAAAGTATAACATCGTATCCCGTTTTAGTTTCATAACAATTTTTCATGAAATGGAACAGTGATTTGTTTCTTGAACATGCATAATTACTATAATACAATAAATGTGCTTCATTGCTGCCAATTTATTTAAAATCTTGTATCAAACAATTGAAATTTTTAAAAAGTTTTCAACTATGCATTGATAGTTTTTGCCTATAAGGTGTCACCAAGAACTGTTAATGAGGAAGATTTTTGCAGTTATTTTTACAATTATTACATTGGGTCAAGGTGGGGTAAAATGGGTAGTCAAAATATATGGCTTACAAAACAACAGATTTTTAATTATATTTGTTTTCTTTTGAGTTGGGGTATTATAGTTAGCTGTTCTGACTTCCATTCCTCAACTGATATTTTTTTCACAGTTTCTTTATAAGTGAGTGTGGTAATACATTAAACTGAAGTGGACAAGTTTATTCCATATGTTATTCATTCTAACTTTCACTTCCAGGATCTTTTTATTGAGGAATTCTTATTATAATGATATAATATCTTTTTTTTTTTGGACATTTCTGCTTCAACTTGCAGCTAAGGAAAAAAAAAACTCCCTTTTTTTAGACTTATATTTAGAAAATGGGTATATGATTAGGCTTAACATTCTGCATCTTATGTAGGATAGATACAGCATTATTTTTTTCTTTAAATAAATTATTCATTTATTATAAATTGAAAATTAATGAAACATAAATATTCCATATCATAACTAGTTAAAAAAATCCTGTACATAAAGGATCAGAAAAATTACAGTTTTCTCTCATGAAGAGGAGCGCATAGTTGTTTAATCTTTAAAACTTATGGCAAGATGTGGTTTTCAGAGTGTATAGTTAAAACTTAAAAGCAGTTCCACACAAAATAACACTTTCTTTGGCAGATGCCGAAAATTTGCAACCAGATGTTTCTGTTCTCTTTTGTATGCCTTCAAGTTTTCAGAACATGTCCTTGTTTCCATTCCAAGAGTGATCACAAAGCACAATTTCTTCAACATACAAAGATTTGAAATGAGCAAAAATATCATCAAAAGCTTCAAATTTCACAACTGCATATATGAATAATTCAAAGCAAAAATGCAAATGTGTACAGACAAGTGCTGATGAACTTTTAACAAGTGAAGATGTAATAAAAGGCTAAAAATTGAAAGAGAAAATAGCAATGTAATTTCCTTTCAGAAGAAGTATCTTTAAATGATATTACTGAAAATACAACTGTGAGACTAAGTCTAACAGTAGGTGCCTGGGTAAAATCATTTTATTGAGGGAGAAAAGCAAGCCTGAATTCATTGGCAAAATTATGGCTGTTGAAGGAAATACCTATAAAATGAAATATTTGAAAAATTTAAGATGGGACACAAATTACATCAAAGATGATTCATATAAAACAAATTTTGAATGAGCCACAATTTAATAACAGATATCATTAATTTTTTTAGGAATAACAGATATACAGAAACATATGTTGGAGGAAAAACCCTATTTTATTTTCGCCAAATTTACTGTTTAATTTGTGCCTTTTTAAATAAATTAATAAAAAAACTTTTTTAAATCTGGCTTTTACTGTTATTATATCACTGTACTGTAACAAATGATTAATTTTTTAATATTTGCTACTGTATCAGATTTGTATACCCATTTTCACCTGTGTGAGGTAAAATGGGTATACAAAACATATGGTTAAAAACTATCTCCCAGGAAACATATATATATCTTATTTTATGCTTAATATATATAATCTTTAGAAAAAAGGTTTAAAAAATAATGTTTTGATAATTCTTCTTAAGTGAAAAGCTAAAAGTAGTGTATTTTCTACCCATTTCACACCTGACCCTATACATGATATAATTTTTTTTTTGTGTGTGTGAAATAAATGCATGCCCAATGATACTATTGGTAGTACAAACAGTAACATTGAATTTTAGGAAAGTTGAATAGCTTGAATTCCCATGAATACATTACTTAAATTACATTTCGTCTATAATCGTTCGAAGATTCAAGTTTATAAAATATTGTTGCGAAATGTCTTACTGTAGGTATATGGTGTAAACAGTCCAACACGCAGGATAATGGAGAATGAAGATTTATTTACAAATATGCAGGAAAACACGTAGCACAGGTACAGGAAACAATAGTTCTTGCACAGATTACCAATGTAAATAGACAACAATTCGCAGGTAATAACAGTTCAGCACTTTGTTATTTAACCTGTACTTCGTTCCAGTTACATGTTACTCTCCTCCGGGCTCAAGCAGCAGGTGTAAGGAATACCTTCTGATGACGGACCTTGATCGACCATCGAGAACGCTCTAAGCAGCTTCGGGAGATAGTCACCTTACCCAGTTTATAGAGACTGAATTGGGAAGACGAGACGGCGGAAAGCCAGGAGATAGCCTTCAGGTATTAGCCGCCGATGTGGGCGACTATTGAGCCTGGCCTGCCGAGTGCCAGGATGTCCAAGAAAGCCTAGCAGCCCAGTGACTTTGTCGACGCTATCACTTAGATGAAGATACTCAGCCAACAAGGTTGATGGATGCCAAAGACTTAGAAATCAGCCTTGGCATATAGCATGAAGTATGGGGCTCCGAAAACTCCAAAACATCCCAGAAATGTAAGATCAGTAGAGGTAGAGGATGGTATACTGGGAAGAAAAGATGAAAAAATTCACTGTTTTATTGAAACTTTGGAAAATTATTAAACAGTCATGTTGCTGGGAAGAAAGAGCGCCCCTCGACAGAAATCAGAACGTGACTTGCTGAGATTAGCAACAAGGGGCACGTACAGGAGAGGGTGCTGCAGACAATTTCTCCCAACAGGAAACAATGTGGCCGTCTGCAGAGGCTGCCTTTCCTCAATGAAGCCCCTGAGGGAAGGACTTGAAAGTTTCCACACTTTGCGGAGGAAGAAATGGACTCACTTGGAAGGATGTTGCAGTATCGCCTTGCTTGATGTTGGTGGACACCGGTGCCAATGCCACTCTCGTAAGACAGACTTGGCAGGATGGGAAATTTTATTTACACGGCTCTAACATTTTCTTTAAAGACCGCTACTGGTGAAAGGCGGGAGATCAGAGGAGCTAAGGATGCAGCAATTGAATGTGGATCAGAGAAAATTCAACACAGAATCTACATTATCTGACATCACCGATCTCTGTATTCTCAGCCTGGATTTTCTACAAAATTTAACTACGGTAGACCTGGAAGAACGAGATTCGGACAGGAGGAGTGTCTTTGTTTTCACATCGGAAGTTCAAAGTTATACTCTGTATTGGCTAAAGAAAAACTATTATACCCAGCAATCGGAATGTCTCTTATCCAGGGAGGTCCCAGAAGCTTCTGGAAAATTCAGATACGCCGTAACGGACTTTTCTAGGAATTTCCCAGAAAGGTGTGCTTTGGCCACACTCGTTGATTTAAAAAAGAAGCCATCCCGTTCGAGTTCTAATTTGGACCATGATGAGAAACCTAGTCATCGACAAAGGCTGTGCGACGTGTGAGCCAGTGGTGGATATCGTTGCTCGTCCTCAAGAATTTTCCGAATCACCACGTCTCCCGTCAATCTTGGAGGATCTTGAAGGGCAATATAGAAGAACAACAGACAGCAGTGAAGGAATGCACAAGAATTTCAGAACTGTTGTTTTCTACTAATGACTCAGTGTACTGCAATGTATGACTCAGCATAGAATTAGCTGGATGTCATCCACCAATCCAATATCAAGACGTTTGCCTCTTGCAAGAAAGAGGGAAGCGGAACCTTAGTTAAAGAGATGTTGGATAACGGAATAATAGAAGAATCGTGGGACCTTAGGCTTGCCCTATTGCGCTTGTTAAGAAGAAGAGATGGGTCGACACGTTTCTGTGATTACAGGGAACAGAAAGATTACGATAGGACAGTTATCCTCTACGGTGACGACACTCTGGATGCTTTGAACGGAAGCCAATGGTTCTCGACATTAGACTTGAAAAGTGGTACTGGCAGAGTCGAGATCCAACTGAAGATAAAGAAAAGACAGCCTTCACCACTGGACAAGGACTCTGGCAATTATTAAGGTAGTACCTTTTCGGACTTTGTAACGCCCCTGCCACATTCAGACGATTAATGGAGTATTGCGTGGACTTACGTCTGAAGCTACTTAGTTTATCTTGATGACATATTATAGTAGGGTTACAAACATTTCAAGAACATCTTAATAATATTCGTAAAGTATTCCAGAGACTGCAAAACGCTAACCTCAAAGCTAAGTCAAAGAAGAGGTTCTTCCGAAGGAGGGTTTCTTATCTGAACACATAATTTCACAGACAGGTTAAAACCAGACCCAGAAAGACTAGGCAGTAGTTGATTGGCCTCGTCCAGAGACAGTACGATCTCCGAAGTTTCTTGGTTTTACTATTCCGTCGTTCGTTTTGTAAGGAATTTCTCTGCAATAGCAAGACCCCTACATCTAACTGAAGCTAGATCAAACTTTAATTGGACTGAAGGTGCAGAAATCTTTTCAATAGTCTAAAACGGCTTTGAGCGTCCCTGTCTTGCCTATCCCCGGACTGACAAGGAATTTATCTTGGATACGGATGCTTGTGGGGAATAGAGAGCCGTGCTCTCTCAGAAGATTGAAAAAGAAGAGTGTGTCATCGCTTACTTAGCAAGAGCTTGGGTAAAGCCAAAGAAATTATTGTGTCGCGTAAAGAATTACTAGCCATTGTGAAGAATCTATAGAGCATTTCTATCACTACCTCTATGGACGGAAATTTCTTTCCGGACTGATCACTGCATCCCTTAAATTGGCTCAAGCAGATTTGAGGAACCTGAAGGCCAGATAGCTCGCTGGATCCAGACTGCAAAATATGACTTCAAAGAATCCAAGCATCGCAAAGGGGCCTCCTCACGGAAATACAGATGCGATCTCTCAGACCCCTTAAGAGTTGCAAACATTGCACAGAATGCAGATAAAAGTTCAGGAATGGAAACAGACATTTCCGTGAAAGTTTAACAACTGAGGTACTGGTTTTCAAGTGAGGTCAAAGGCACAGCTAGAAGATCCTGCTATTAGGCCAATTCTGGAGAAAGTTAGAAATTCGGAAGATCGACCATCTTGAGGAAGAATCGCTCGGAGAAGCCCTGCAACAAAACGATATTGGGCTCTTTGGGACTCACCCTACGCTTAGGATGTAGTGTTTTTATATCGTAAGTGGGAGAGTGACGTGGAAGCTCTTGTCTGCTAGCAGTGAATTCTCAGCAGATTCAAGAAGTTCTGCGAGAGACTCATGACAGCGCAAGTGGAGGCCATTTTGGAGTTATGAAAACTTTGAGCAAAACCCGAGAGCGATTCTATTGGGATAGTTCGCGCCGACGTCGAAAAATAGTTGCAAATAATGCCACGCTTGCGGATCAGGACCCCAAAGGAAATAAAAACTAAGCGTTTACAGCGACTTTATAGTATGGCGCCTTTCCGAAAGGAGAATGGCTTTGGATATTTTAGGACCTCTTCCTGTAACCCAGACAGGGCATGTACTGGGTATTGATGGACTATTTTACAAATGGTGAGAGCAATCCCCATCCCAGATCAGGAAGGCTGTGGCTGAAGAACTTGTTCGAGCATGGATTTCGCGATGGCGTACTATGATATTACATTCGGATCAAGGTACAAATTTAATTCGCTCTCTTTACTGAGCTCTGCTTTTTAGGAATTCCTGAAGACTCAGACGACGCGGTTACATCCCTAGGTCGATGGCATGGTCGAGAGTTTAATCGAACGATTTTAAATCATCTATCTTTATTTGTATCAGAGGATCAGACTGACTGGGAACATTTACCACTCTTTCTCTTGGCCTATGGGCGCAGACCATGAAGCGACCGGATGCCTCCAGCAGATATGCTTTTGGTCGAACACTGGGCCAGTGATCCCTATTTGGATGACCAGTGATACGCCTTCCTAGTCAGAATGAATGCCT
This sequence comes from Araneus ventricosus, assembly GCA_013235015.1. Classification (NCBI taxonomy): domain Eukaryota; kingdom Metazoa; phylum Arthropoda; class Arachnida; order Araneae; family Araneidae; genus Araneus; species Araneus ventricosus. Next base: position 351,736 of record BGPR01000929.1, read on the forward strand.
GAATAATTTAGGGCACGGTTGGAAAGCGTACACGCGTTTGCAGAGGAGATTAGGCCAGTGAACGAGTAGAGGCTCATGAGTTGGAGCAACCAGCACATTTTAAGGAGGAGACAGGTCTGGATGTATAGTATGACGGAGAGGGTCTGGGCCAATGCAGCAGAGTAGGAAGGACCATATACTATCGTCAGAAACTGAACGATGTTATCTACAGTACAGGGTCACCTAACGCCAAGCAAAAGTAATTCACATTAATCATCTAACACCTACGGGCTACTAATCATGATATATGCAGACTGCCGGGGCGTCGGTCTTTGAAGGGAGCAGTGCCTGAAAACATGGAAGTCGCTTCCCATGCAGTCTTAGGTAAGAGAGTTTTACAAGGTTAAGCATGGGTACCTCAGCGACAGTTATGGCACCCAGACCTTGGCGACAAACTTGGCTACCATTTTGGCGACAAACTTGGCGACAAATGCGTCCCGAAATGCAACCCTTTTATCGATATTTCTACTAGGAAAGTGGGTGCCGAGAAAACACCAACGACGTCACGGCCTGTCGGAGGGAATATTTAGGGACGGCATAGATCGGAGGGCGTCTTTATCGACTGGGATCGCCTTGGAGCACGAGATGCCTTTGGAGTTCTACCCGCAGTGCAGGCTGGTAGGCTGAGCGCCAATGAAGTTTTGATATGGTGTACTAGTTATTGTTGTTGCTGACTGTTTGTATTT
>BGPR01000930.1:0-48675 GCA_013235015.1 Araneus ventricosus
TGAAGTGAAAGATTATTTGTAAGTTGCATAAAGCATTTGTTTAACTAAGGCAGAATTAGTAATTATTATTATTGCTAAATGTAGCCTATAGAATATGAATTTTGAAATGAAAATGAAAAATTATTAACATTCTCTTGGGATTAAAGTATCTCTGTTACTTATTTCTTCGGAGCTTTTGGAAGGTCTATGCCAGGGAAAGGGTTCTTCGGTCCTGGAAAAATACTTTATAGACCCAATGATTGTTGAAACAACCCAGTTACTGAAGAAATAAATGAATTTATTTTTAAGCCTTAACAATGGTGTATAATATTTTGGAGCTGTAGAAGTATTGTAAATAAAGCCCACATGACCGACCAGTGTTCATTATATTCAATTCATGGTTTGAAAGAGCACACTAGTGATCAGGCACAAACTCTTGCTCTACAAATCTGTCATAAGATCAGATTAATTCTATGCAGGGGCTTATTAAAGGCTAGACGCGGACAAGAGGCCCCAAGGTGAAGAATTATTGTTTTATAAATATTGTAATAAATTCACTTGCACACTTCCATGAGTATTCTTTCATTGTTTGGTTAATTGACTCTGGGAAAATTGTTGTCATACCACGAAATAACATTACCTCATCTGATCCAACTATGCTTTTCCAACAGGACCAGATTTACCATAGGGTCAGCCAAGGCCATGGCCTAGGGCGCAAATATAAAAAAAATTACAATAAAATATTTTATTTTCAATATTATTTTGAAAGATCATATAAAAAAATTGTTCTTTAAGCACATTCATTCACATTAAATAAACTGGCAGCACATTTGCATTGCCTATCTCTATAGTTGCTGTGAAAGTACAAGTGCAGAATTAAGTGCTTTGGCCTACGGCGTAGAAATATATAAATCAGGCCCTGCTTTCCAAATAACCTGAAGAATGTTCCCACTGACAGTTGCCTTTACAATGACTGTCGATAAGTCTCGGGTGCAAACGCTTCAAAGAGCAAGCAAGATTATACTTGCCAAATGCTATATTCACTCACGAAGAACTCTATCTACATCTCTACATAGCCTTCTCAAGAGTCACTAAGCAAAACAATATTTTTCTATCAATTACCGAAAATGACAAATTCAAGACGAATATTCAAAATGATTGTATTCTGTCATCAAATCTTGTGTAAAAGCGGCAAATACGTTCAGACCAATAAACTGTCTTAGCTTTGTACAGTCCGCCATAAAAATATCCAAACACTTCTTTCTTGTAATCAAAAAAGGAAATTATGTCATTCAATTTGGGAGTATGTCCTCTTTAAAAATATGTGAACTGGGGCCATCTACATATTTACATTTGAGTCATCTTCAAATTTTCCAATTAAAATCTTTTAAATGATTCTGCATAATACAAATTCGTCAGATATAAAATTTGAGGTAAATTGGTTCAAATTAACCGGAGATATACAAGAAAAACGATTAAGGGGCTCTTTCAATATTATGTAAACGTAAAAAATAGGTAACTGTGTTAAAACTTTTCATTTCGGCTGTTAATAGAGAAATGTTCTCTAAGAATATTTGGTGTTTTTCAAAGTTTACCGTTTGTGGCAATGAAATATTACTAAATAAAAATTCGAGTTGCATGATTTTAAATTATAACACAATAAAAAATAATATTTTTAGAGATTATATTCTGTATAATAATATAACAGGAAAACAATGCAAACTTTTATATGCATAAATATATTAGTCATTAGCTATTTACAATTTAATGAGAAGTATAGCTATCATTTCTATTGATGACCTGCTGCGTACGACGTGGCATGGAATCTTTGACACTGCTAATGACATCTCAATCTTTTATTTACTTTTTTTATCCATAACGAAACCGTGAATATATGTATTTCAAGTTGGCAACTTATTTGTCTGTACGAGAAACCAGATTGATAAAGATCGATTATTATTTGGCCTTTCGTTACATTGTCCACCTCTCGTGGCATATTAGTAAAATACTAAAAAATTCTGAATAATTTTCATCGATCAATATTAAATAAAGCGATATTAGACATAAAAACCTTTTGGGAAGATGCGAAATGAAAGACAGATACAGTAGAACCCCGGTAATCCGGACACGCGCTAATCCGGAACCCTCGGTAATCCGGACGGTCCTTGGAGAATGATGAATGTTGCTTTTATGAACATTTTCAATGATCCTGTACACACCGAAAACTTATAAAGACACTGAAAAATGTAAATTTAAAATATGTCGTGTTCAGTCTTGTTAACAGTTGGGCATCTGTGTCTACATTGTTGATCAACAAGTCATGGAAAAATTTTCTTCCCAATTTTATTGATTCTGAAGTTGAAGAAAATGTGCAAGCTGAAGAAATTCAGCTTGCATCACTCATTAACCAATTACAAAACACGAACCCGATGTCTAATACTGAAGCTGACGACAGTTTGGCTCGAAATGAAATTTTAACAGACAACGAAATTATCAGGACGGTAGTAGCAGAGGAGGATGATGACGACGACGTCACCCCTGTAAACCCCGTCAAAATTTCTCATTCTGAGGCTGTGGTGGCACTCAACACTTCATTACAGTGGGCTGAAGAGCAAAATTTTGAAGCACACGAAAATATGCTCCTCAAACGTTTAAGAAACCGCGCATTTGAATTAAAAATTGGAACGACCGCGCAAAAAAAATCACTGACTTTTTTGGACACTGATTATGTCCATTCACTTACATATGTGGTAATTATGTTGTACATATCATGTTCATACTGTATCATGTTCATTCAATTTATCCATACAATGTTAGTTCATACAAATATACTATAGTACCTATAGATACATTCTTTGAAAAAGTATCTTACGTTATTCTTTAAAAACCTCGCTAATCCGGACGTCCATGTGCCTGAATTCGTCCGGATTACCGGGATCCTACTGCACTTATTTTCTGAAATATTCGTTTATAAACTAAACAAAAAAGTATAATGTTGTTGAACGATACCAAACGATTTTCCACCCCACCCACCCCCAAAAAAAGTTTCCACCACACGATATTTAAAATCACACACACACACATTTGTAAGAATTTTTTACTTTCACTTTTTTATACTTAATCGCTTTCTACCAGTAATAGTCTTAAATTAAAACTATTAATCTATCGAAACATTTTAAGCTTTTGCTTCATTTTTTTTAAAGAAGGCATTTTGTCCAAGACTCGTAACACTATTATCCACAGACAAGTAGTTACTATATTATTTCATTGAATAATGTTTTATTTATTCATACATTTAAATATATATAAATTCATACTTTATACAGAATTTTGCTTCTTTGCATTTTTATCAATTTATTATCTTACAAAACATTTCTACAACCATAAAGGGCTTTCATTTTAGTGGTTTAAACGTAATGCTTCTTGAAATGTAAGAGTAGAATCTGTTACATGTGACGGTTTTCTTTTCGTTTCTTATTCAAATTTCCACTTATTTTTCAAAAGAAGACAATTTTACTTAATCTAAAGCAACATCGGAAGACATGCTTTGTTTTCCGTTTGGTTTCAGAGGGTTCCCTCCACACACACACACACACACACACCTTTTTCATATTAGCGAATCCTTTTGTAAAGTTGAGATTCCCCCTAAGAAAAAGAAAATCAGGCTTTTCTGAACGCTTTTGGTTATTGCTGCATATCTTAAAACTACTTGATTGAAATGGTAGAAATTTTGAACAGTGAGGTTTTAGGTCATGCTCCTTTGATTAGCATCAAAATTTTTTTATGCTTCTATTCAAAAATTTTCAATTTAAAAATTTTAAAATATACTTTCATTTTTTAAAAAACGCATAACTTTTGTCTTGTTATCAAGTATTTTAATATAAAAAAATATTGTTAGATTCATTGCATTTTGTAATATATTGAAAAAACGGACATGGTCATTTAGCATTAGGAATTTCAAATTTCAGTTATTCAAAACTCATCAACCGTTTACTCAAAATTACTAAATGTTATATGTATTCGAGCTAATTTAATCTATAGAATCTGAATATGTACTCAAAATTAGGTGGCGCCATTTTAAAAAATTGAGTTTGTGTAAATCTGATAATTGTAATCTAAATTTGAAGACGACCCCTTTCATGAAAAAATATTATATACATTTATAGAGAACACATTTCCACGGCGGCAGACATTTACAGTTTTATTGGGCGGTAATTAGTGTCAGAATAAAGAGCAGCGTACTTTTTTTGACGGACTGTATAAGCACTTTGCTGGGCATTTAATTTCAACAACCTAACAGAGGACTAAATCATTTTTTTTTTGGTGGGGGGAGGTTGCATAGTTTCGCACAGGTATTCTGGTCCAAAAGTAATTTTCTTGGAGAAAGCGCATTATTTTTTCTATTCAACAAAAAATCATCAAGTTCTTTATCAGTGGCGGACTGGCGAGGTTGCTAGCTTGCCCGATGGCAAGCGGGCCCCCTTAAACAGAAGACAATTTGGACCCCCAGGAAGTGTGGGTGAGAAAAAAGAACTCTTTCTCTATAGTAAGCTTTTCTAAATCAAACAAATAAAATAGCCCTTCGTTGGGGATTTATTGCCGTCATCAAGTTCTGTAATTCGACCGGCCGAACAGCGGGTGGTCGAATACCGACCCAAGACGCTTACGCAATTACAACTGCCCATAGGAACTGTACTGAATTCTCAGTCCACTTCCTTTGACCTTCCAATCATTTACAGATGTTTCCCCAGAATGTTGCAGTCATCGCACAAACCCTCGGGCTATTAGAACCAGGGCCATACGTCTCTGGCCCTGCGTTGGAACAGGGTACCTCTTCTGTCCAAAGTCGAGTCGCAATACTCATTAAGAGTTTTTGTTGGTTTCCGAAGGCCCCGGAACGACGGAAGGAATTGCATCCCTTTGTGCGGTTCTTGTAAGAGATGGCTATAAGAGGTGCATTTTTCTTTATTTTTTGTAGTTTCATTTTACTGTCATAAATCTGACAAACAAGGGAACTCACCTGTAAGAAAAGGTTTTCTTGGCTAAAATTGTGACTACGACACTAAATGATATCTATGAAAAGACGACACACGCGCTTTTCTTTATGCGTTTGGGGGGAGTTTGCGTTTAGAAACGTAAAGGGTCCTCAGTCTTATTGGTCTCTCTTTCATGGAAAATAATTGGTGAGGAAAGTGTTATTTCTGTTTTTAGTCGTAAGAGAGTAAAGACATATGTAACATATCTTGCAAAAGAAAAAAAAAGATTTTGAGAGGTAAGCTGAAATTATCAGTTCTCTATTTTTACATTTCTTTTGTAGTATTAAACACTAGCCGCATTGGGCTACCAACCGACTCGTCCATCTTATTAATTGTCTTAATTTGTTTATATTAACAAACTTTAAATTCGCCGTCTTATTTAATTTTTGTTAAGTTAAAAGTATTAATTGCTACAAAAGACTGAGAAAGAAATTAGTTGTGCAAAGAAAAAAAACACTAGATAGGAAATGTTCTAGCATTTGAGATGAATTTTGAGGCAGTATGTTTTTGTGTCTAATGAAACTAATGACATAAGTCTTTACATTCAACTGTTAAAAAAGTCTAAAAAACACGAAATTCAATTTAAGATTATTTTTTTAAATTTTGTATAATTATAATCTATAATTATTGCGCATTATTAAGCTTATTATAAAGTGAAAATTTAGCCTCATCATATCAAATAAATGAATTACATAATCTTTAGGAAGATTATCTTTCCTTAAGTGGAAAGATGAGATTTAATGTCATTGCTAAAAAGTAAATTTATTAAAATAACATTGAAAATCTATCAAAAACTAAATTTATTTGAAGTAACGAAGAAAGAAAGAAAAAATCTGGACTTAAAGAACAAGAAAAAAAAAAAAAAAAACTGGCGAAACAATGAAAATGGACCGCATTTTAATACAACAAAAGTAGTTTTTTACATTATAAGGATGTATTTTGTACAAATCCATAGTTTTACTCGATCTTTATGAAATTTGGCACACATGCTCTTCAAAAAAAGATGAAAATAATTGTCAACTTTTTAAAGTTAAAAAGTAAATTAAAATTTCTGTTACTTAAAAATTAAGTAAGATTTTGGCGTTTTTTCGCAATATTTTAAAAAAATACTATCAACAAAATGATTTTTGAATTCCTTATATTTCAAAAATATCTTTTTAATGATACCAGTTTAATTACAAATTACTGAAACATTACCAGTACAAATTACGAAACTCTAAATCATCCAAAGAAGTTTGTTTTAAAGGTTCCTGGCTCTTTCAGCAGATGCCCTATTATAATGGGCAGCATTTCTCCTTCATACTTTGTTGCTAAAACCGTATATCCCTAAAACCAACTTCCGAAATTTAAAATAAAATAACTTTAATCATAATTTCCTTTATTTTAAACGTAGAAAATTAAGGGGTGTTAAAAGGGATTTATTTTAAAGCAGCGGAAAAATGAAATATATAATAAAGAAATTAAATTAAATACAAACAAAATTAAATATGAAATTAAATATATATATATATATATATATATATATATATATATATATATATATATATATATATATGGGGGGCCCTCACTGACTCCTAGCAACCACTATTTTCAGAACCAGCCCGCCACTGTTCTTTATATTGTTACAAACATGGAAAGTCGCTTCCCAGCAATGTGAGTCTTATGGTTGGGAAGAGAGTTTTACAAGGGTAAGTATGAGATGACGGACAGTAGCAAAGTCTGGACCCCTGACTTTGGCGACAAACTTGGCGACGTAATATGGGATCTCAAAGGTGTTGGAATCTTCTCGATATCTCTATTAGGAGAGGAGATACGCCACGAATGTGCTAGATCATTCCATGTGACGTCACGGCCTGCCGGGGAAAACTATATAAGGAGAGCGCTTGGACGACGGAGTGTGTGTTGGTCGACTGGGATCGCCTTGAAGCGCGAACGTCTTTGGAGTTCTTTCCGCTGTGCGAGCTAGTAAGCTGTTAGACGCCGAGCGGTAGTAGTGTGTTGATCCACTGGGAACGACTTTAGAGCTTCGTCCGCAGTGCGAGCTAGGAAGCTGGTGAGCTGAGCGCTACTGAAAGTGCAGTTATTCGTCGTTACTAGTTATTTGTTGACTGTTTGTGTTGTTAAATATCAAAGTGCTGAACTGTTATTACCTGTGAATTGTTGTCTGTTTACATTGCTAATCTGTGCAAGAACTATTGTTTCCTGTACCTGTGCTACGTGTTTTCCTGCATATTTGTAAATAAACCTTCATTCTCCATTACCCTGCGTGTTGGACTGTTTACACCATACACCCACAGAAAGACTTTTTGCAACAATATTATTTATGTAATTTTTTAATATTTAAAACAGTATATTTAACCCTTTGCACTCTGAAAAGTAATTAGATGCATAATTATTTACCGATTGGAAGGGCTCGTTTTCTTGCTTCGTAACGTAAAAAGTATAATTGTATAAGTAAATTTTTTTCTGAAAATTATTCTATATTTCTATATATATATAGAAATCCAAATATAACTAGTATATAATCATACAGAAATAAAGTAAACAAGAATTAAATCCTATATCAAAAAGTCATTATTTGAACAATACATCAATTTTAAATAAAATCTAATAAATTGAAATTACTAAAGATACCATAAATAAAAATCAAGTTTAAACATTATATGTCAACAAGTGAAAGAACACTGTTGTTATTAAAAATAATGAAATAGGCAATCCAAGTAAATGGAGTTTTCAACAATTAATATAGCAGCTTGGCTGTGGACAAGCTTTAGCCAGATTAAATTAATTTTGCTGTACAAACCATCCCTGTTACTATTGTTGAAAAAACAAACAGGGTAATTTACCCTAAAATGAAAGAAAAGTCTTATACTAACCCTAACTATAAAGCATGACTATATAGAAACGACTAAAATTCAGGATAAAATATGTAAATATCATTATATTGCACTAAAGACAGTAAATATATAATTCAATAAAATACCCATACTTTACATTAAACATAAACTAATCTGTGTCTCCTCTTAAACTTACCAGAATTCATCTCTTTCAATATAGCCCGCCATGCATATTGACATCACATGTTGCCACAACCAAAAATCTTACCATGAATCAGCATAATTGAATAAATAATATAATTAATTTTTGATAGCATGAATTAGTAAGATCTACTCTATTAAAATTCGAAGGTAAACAAACGTATGTATGTATGTATGTCCCTCTATATTCTCACGAACCGCCGAACGGAGAAGCGCGCGGAAGGTACCAAAAGATGGGGAATAATCCAGGGAAGCCATTTCGGCCATTTAAATTTCGAAATTTTAATTAGTGAAAAAGATATTAATTAAAAACTAACTGACAACAATGCTTTTCATTGTTTGGGATACTTTATAACAATACTTTTCATTGTTACAGCGCAATTCAAAATTTATTTCATTGTTGAAGTCGTTTACTTTAAGGAACATTGTTACAACAACAATAAAAAACTGACGCTGACAGAAATAAAAAAAAATGTATTGTTGAAAGTGTATAAATTCTTTTTTTTATCCCGTGATATTTTGCCACTTGAACAGAATCATTTTAACGAATTTACAGGCGTGTTTTGTTTCTGTAAAGTTATGTGCCGAAAGATATAGATTAGTTATGTTAGTGATTTTAATCATTATTCATTGATTTGATCAAGTTTAAATATTTGTGGAAACTTCTGTTTTAAGCTGATATTTGGAAGTTACTATTTTTGCTTTGTTCAATTCTCGCTTTTTCCGATGCCTAAAAGAAAAAGAGGAATTACAGGGGATGCTGCCAGTAGACGGGAGGCAATTAGAAAACGTGAAAGGAGAGTTGTTGAAACTGAAGAAGAAAGAAGCCGCCGATTGTCCAACTATGGCACAACGTGGCCAGGACAGAAGAGCGGAAGAAACAGAAGAACAAAGAAATAGACGACCGTCGACATGGCACAACGTAAGCAGGAGAGAAGACGAAGAAACAGAAGAACAAAGAAATAGACGATTGGCAGTGCTTGCGGGTACAACGTGGCTGAGGAGAGAAGAGCCGAAGAAACAGACGAACAAAGACAAAATAGCCAATTGGCGTTAAATGGCACAATGTGGCCAGAGAGTATGGAGCCGAAGAAACAGGAAGAACAAAGAAATAGCTGATTGGCAGTAATGGCACAACGTGGCTAGAGAAGAAGAGCCGAAGAAACAGACGAACAAAGAAATAGCCGATTGGCAGTAATGGGACAACGTAGCCAGAAGAGAAGAGCCGAAGAACAGGACGAACAAAGAATAGGCCGATTGTCAAGCCATGGTACAACATGGGCAAGAGAACGCTGTCTGAATGTGCTGCAATAGCTGACAAAATCAACATCAGATACAAACTTTTTTATGCAGCCAGGAACTGTTCTGAACTGAAGAACACAACTGTGGAGAAATGGACACCCTCTGTCTGAAATGCGAGGTTGTATTTCCGGGATGGAAAGAATACCAGAGGAATTTACACTCCATTGTTGCTCGGGGAATGAAAATATAATTGAGTAGGCTTCAGTTTATCCAGTGAGAATGAAAGGATTGATGGGATGGCTCCGGTGAATTATTTCAGTGCATTTCAAAATAAATATACATCAAACAAAGTGCTTCAGAATACTGGGTGTACAGATTGTACCGTCTTACAGGGAGAGGAGCGTATTGCTTCAGAATTCATGGCCAGATTTATCAAGGTTGGTGACCTCTGTCTACACCCTAGATAGCAGGAGGTGAAAACATCAATACAACACACTTCAACATATAAATACACAGGCATGTGTCACGCAGAATTGTGGTAATTGATTTAGCTCGTGCAACGCTACAGAAGAGCCGAAGAACAGAAGAACAAAGAAAAGAGTAAATATTTTGGGGGGAACGTAACGTTCTACGTTAGACAATATATAAAAAAAAATAAATCGAGGCGGTAAATATGAAAATAGTAATGTTATATTTGAAGGAAATACTTACATTTCTTGAGAAAGTAAGGACAATATTTGTTGAAAAACGGAGCCGCATATGAAAAAATATGGATCCAAAGGCCTCACGATCTCAACTCTTCCGCCCGGAATATCCCATTATTCAAGAATACCCCGTGCAACGCTGGGTCATGCAGCCAGTACTCATATTAAAATTTCCCTCAAAAACTATATTAAAAATTAATACATTTAGCGTTATCTAGAAAAAATTGTTTGTATCGTTCATTAAAAAGGAAATTAAATGGAAAGATCCTGGCGCCATCTATGTAATAAATCTGAAACAAATAACTCAATAGCCAATTTGAATAAAACTACATTACTTATAGAATAAGTGAAAATACTATCCTACTAACAAAGAAATAAAAATATTACTAGTAAACCAATATGTGAGTGAATATTTCATTTTAAATGACCTAAATATTTTAATGACTATAATATATATATATATATATATATATATATATAGTATATATATATATATATACATATTTTAACCATCTACCAAGAAAACGTCAAAAATGATACCGTCTGTGGAATGGCGACAGAGAGTATTCTCGAGTGCTAAGGTTAAAGAGGAGAAAAGAAGCTTAAATTCAAGAAACTCAATTTTTCAACTTAAGATTAGTTAAACTAATTGTAAAAAATTAAATACTTAGTACTATTTAAAAGTTAAAAATATAGTTTCAATGATTAAATGTTTTAAAATTATATTATTTTAAAGTCGTGTTGTGACTAACTGTTCAAGATCTTCGCTAAATTTATATGTAGGCTCATAAGAGGACCCCAAAAACAAATAGTGCTGGCCCCTAAGAAGTTTCAGACTCAAACTTTGGACTCCTGGCTTCCCTACCTGGAGAGATGAGTCGCCACTAGGACTACGTAAATCGCAATTCTTTCCAAAATCAGCAATTTACACGTAATTTGTTCGTTGTATGTCACATGCTATCTAAATATATCTACCATTTATATAAATATTTAGATATTATCTAAATATTATCAAAAATAAACTACGTGTTACTCAAGAAATATCCTCATTATTAATATACTTAGAAGAAATATATAATATTTCTATAAATGAAAACAAAACCACAAACATACATGTTCACTGAACTTATAAAAAAAATCCTTTCGGCAAGCTTCTAGCTGTGCTGTAGATCTCTTTACGTTAATGTTACAAAAGCCATGAAATATTATATTGATCACAATGGTGATGGCAGCCTATGACTTTATTGTTTCTACGTAATTGCAATATTTACGCTGCATTCTGTTTTCTATGTCATTTAATTTTTTGTTATACTGCTGTTTTGTCATTCCATTTTTCATTCCAAAAGTTATGATAGATTTACCGTCAGTACATTGGTCAATTTTTTGTTATTCAACACATAATCATTCAAATGGTGGGTGGTATTTAAAATAGGGCCAAATATCTCAGCAGTGCAAATATCTCCAGATAACAGCTAGTCGTGCCTGCATTCTGAAACAGTAACAAGAAATTGACTTGGCACGAATGAAGATTCTAGATTTAAAAATTAATTTATTTAATCTAGTTGATAAATATAATATGCGGAATATTGGCTTCGGTCAAGCAGGAAAATCACATGACATAAACACTCTAAATACTACTAAAATAAAGCCCATTTAGAGAACTCCCTGTTTACAGAGATAAATAGTCACTAAATTTTAACATAAGCAGAATAAAATTATTAAACATTGTGTGTAAGTAAATTTAATATGCTTTTAAAGCATAGATATGAATGCAGCCAATTGATAGTAAATTTGTAAATCAATTATTAAAACCAGAGTACCAGATTATGAAAACCAAACAAATTTTAAAGTTAATATGATATTTTTTCAATAGTAAAAAGAGGAAAGGAAACTCTATTTCTGAATATCTATTGCTTTTTGCCACTTGAGACATTTTATTTAAACAAATCATGGTCCCGCCATGTTTAGTTAAAATTACCCAAATTAAAGTATTCAGTCAAAAAAACCTATTACTAAATTAACTATTAAAATGATTTTGATTAATTAAAATTAACCTTGATTTACTTAATTAAAGTTAAAAATTAATTGTCATAAAATCCCACTAAAACCTTTTGAAAGGCTCCATACTATATGCCAGTAATCTTTATTCTCCTTTATAATTATCGAATAATAATATATTAATTTAAATAAAAGTCACTGTGGTTATGTAGCGGCTATCTTTACATCTCCCCACATGTTTACCTGGACTGATTTCAACTAAACCTTTATTTAACAGCAGGTTACCACCACCTTTTCAAAGCCTATAAAGATGCTTAAATTTCTGTTAATTAAAAATTAAGCAAGGCTTTCCATGATGTCTTTTGATTTCCAATTTGTTTTCCTATTTGTATTTTTTTTTCGTACCACTCTAAACTGAATTCGTAAATAATATTCTTATTAATCAAAATAATACGAAGAACTGTTTCAAAAAGGCAGAATGCTAAAAGAAAATTTTAAAGTAGATCGATTTAACAATTTATATCAATCATTATTGATTTACTTTTACTTTAAATTAATTGAATAATTAAATAGTTAATTTAATTGTTTAAAATATTCATTAAAAACCTTTCTTATTGACTTTTAGTAATTACAATAAAAATCTTCAGCAAGTACCTATACAACAAATAATAACGTATGGTGAAAACGATGTTTTAAAAAAATCGTCTGTCTTAATTGATACCTCATTTTAATTGAAAGCGTTTAGATCAGAAAAAGAATTTGTGTATAATAATATTTGTTAATATAATTTTACAGATTGAAAATATTAAAAGATGAAAACATTTAACTGGAGCAAGCTTAGTATATCAATTAAAATATAATTAACAAAATTTAACAAAGATATTAACTATATCATTAGTCATAAATTAATTGAGTATTATACCGTATAAAAAAAGTGGCGAAATGCGCTGATGGGAACCTACAACTCCTAAGTAAATCAAAGGTCAAAAAACTTTCAATATAAAAGTAGTTTGTTGGTGATAAGGTGATAATTCCCCTAATTGAAATTTTCTTTTTTATCTTCAATCTTAACGAAGCTATGTGGGGAAATGATAAATTGGGGGGGTATTGAATATAGTTTTCAGCTCATAACTATAAGCAATTCTAGCAGACAAAAAACTTTAAAGTAAAAGCTGTTCGTTATCATATATGATATTCCTTTGCCCAATTGAAAATTTTTTCTATCTTAGTCGTAAATGAGCAGGGAAATGATAAGTTGGGGAGGGGATTGAAATGGTTTATCATAACTTCTAAGGAAATTGTATACAAAAAAGTTTCAGTGCACAAAAGTTGTTCTGTTAAGTGATAAGGCACAATTCGCCTAATTTTAATTTTTTTCCATTTTTTATTTTCAGGAAGAATGATGGGGAAAATGAAAATTTCCACCCCACCATTTTCCACCCCTTTTGAGCTGGATAGCCCATCACGAACTCGACCGAGATTTTCACTATCCCAGCAATATCCTAAGCTGGTTACCTTACATCAAAATTACCCAGTTATCGTGTTCACAAGATAACATGGGAAAGCGTTATATATATATATATATATATATATATATATATATAAGAGATATATATATATATATATATATATATATATAAAATTTTAAACGAAGTGGTGGTTTTGGGGTCTTAGGGCCAAGACTGTGAAGACTGCAGAAATTTTCCAAAGTCGGCCACAGAGAACTATTGGAAATAGGTAGAGTCTTGGGCGCGAATCTACCTAAAAACATTACTTAGAGCATAAAATGCTTCATCCAAACACCAACGGACAAAATCGGTGAAGAAGTGAATATCGTACATTTAAATGAAGTCAAAGGGATCCGACCTGTGCAGACTTCGCCTGCTTTCCAGCTCCAGGCAGGGATTCAAACCAAGAATTTTTTTCTGTGAGGAGCCTGATTTTCGTCCAAAAATTGACACCTCTTTTTATTCTCGAGACACGGCCTTTTGTTTTGAGCTGGGTCTCAAACCGAAATATTTCATTTGAGTTTCACTAGATTTAAGTACCAAAATATTGGACTCCAGCGTTTTTCTTTTTTAATTTCAACTTGTTGCCTTGCGAAAGTAGCAAAATAAATGAATAAACTTTTGAAAGATGCCATATTCTTCAATTTAAACGAAAAATGTATTGAAAAATCTAGCTGTCTTTTATCATTTAATATAACTTTTTAAAGTTATTTAATTTAATTTTCGTACCTGCTTTTGGGAAATCCAATTTGTTTTAAATTTCATCTAACGCGCAGAAAAATAAAATTTACATTTCTAATACTTCATTATTTATTTATTGAACAGAGTTTTGCTACAATCACAAGCTTGGCACGTTACTAGTGCTACAACAAGAAGAGAAACAAATTAAGCAGATTTACCAGCGAAAAGATGAAAAAAAAAACTTTTAAAGAAACAGAAAAAGAAAGGGGAAAAACAATTAAACAAACAAAATGAGAAGGAAAAATGCAAACTAGAAGCAGTTGCAAGACAGGAAGAGTTTTTCAAATGCTTTCAGCTTGATCTTGGCATTCTTGTCCAAATTTAACAGGCTCTGGAGAGATGTATCCTAGCGCGTATTAAAGGCTAGGTGCACCAGGCGCGCGCCTGCAGCTCCGAAATGAAGCGGTATTTTCTGCATATCGCAATAGAAAATTTCCCTCTAAGAACCTGTTCACATATCCGAATTTAACTTAGAAAGTCCACGTTTTATTGTCACAATCAGAGTGCCTGAAATTTACAGCCCTAATTGCGGGTAATGCTCTCTTCCGTTTCTTAAAGAAAATGATGAGCAAAACCGCCGTTAATTACATTTTACGGTAGGTCTGTGTGCAATACCAACAGCTATCAATGTAGTCACCTACTAATCATTTCTCCGGAAATTTACCACTAATGACTTTTCCGACACAAATCGGATGTGTGCATATGTAAAAGTTTAGTTCAGATAGTAGTCCAGATGACCAGATATTCACTTTCCCAGGCTTAAGAAAGAAACCCAATCAGTACAAAGAAAACATCTTCGCAGGAAGGTGTCGTTTCAATGATTCGAATGATTGATGTGCTTTTCTTTTCAATGAATATCTGTAGTCATTAGTAGCAATGGATCAGTTCAGTAGATAGGACCCCTTTTCCCCTTTAGTCATTTAACTATTTTAGATGCTGAATATCCTACGTTCTTGTGTTTCCGATTCTCACTTCTGTTAAACACCTTTTAAATATCATTTGAGAATTTCCACCATCGTTTAAAAACTTTTTTTATTGTCACAATCAGGGGGCTCGAACGAAGAAATCTCGTTAAAAGATTTAAATATTCTAATGCATCTATATCGCGTTAACGTGAGAAAATTTACTGTATTTTTGAAGCTTACTCAAAACCCAAGGCAGAATTTTAGTCAGATTTCATGATGAAGATTGTAGTGTACATTACATTAATTGTTTTGAAAAGAATTCTTCTTGCACTGAGGAAAAGATCTAATAAGGTATATTTTATTTAATTTAACATTACAGAGTTGAATAACGTATGACAGTAAATATTTAATGGAATTACGTAAGTTCATTCATGTTCAGAAAAGAAATAATGTCGAACAAATTTCTTAAAAATTCTAAATATTTTTATATATATAGATTTAAAAACAACATTCACAGTTTTATTAATTAAATTTAAACTTAGTAACCTTGCTGCTTCCGTTTAAATTCAGAGTAACATTTTCAATTTTTTTAACAAAAGATCTCTTTAGATTCAGTAAATTTATTTATTATTTGAAATGAAGAGTAATTTTTTTAAAATCTTGGCATTGATTGTGATAGAAGATTACTGAATTATTAGAGAAATATTTTAGATAACAATGATACCTCCAATATAAAGGAAAAAAATTTATAATTTTATTTTATTTATAGCAATTATAATAGTTCCCCTTTGAAAAGTTTAATTACATTTACGTTCCAGTTTTAAAGCAACACGAGGGCTATTTTGGGACGGACCTCCTAATTTTGATGACGAGGACGACGCCTGTGCTGGCTCTCCCCTCTTCTAGCTTTCGAACCACACTAGCAGTAGGACATTTGGCTCCCTACGAACGATTTAGCGCGCAACAGGCCCAATACACGACGGATTTTCAGTGGAATCGGGTTTCGAGCCTGGCACCCACCATCTCTGAGGCTGACACTTTACCACTAGGCCACCGTGACCACATCTTCTCTTTGAAGAACTGTGTTTGAGTTTTGTATAATTTTAAATTTTATTATTTTGCGTCACTTCCAATAAACATAGAGAATTGGTTAGAGACAGTGATTATTGATTAGAATTAATGAATTATTTTAATTTTTCCAAGTATACTAGAGTATCATGCTATTTATCAATGAAAATGGTCAAATGTTTTAAGTTTATCTTGTATTAATTTATTATGATTGGTTCAATCAAAGTAGTCTAGATCCACCTTTTTCGAATTATGGAATAATCTGAACAATTTTCAGAATGAGTTTAATTTGGTATTAACCTTCTATTTCGCTGAAAGTACTTTGTAGAATAACTTTTGACGTCCCTCTTCTTTTTGCGTTTTTTCAAATGCGTTCCTATGATTTAACGCCTCCAAAATTTCTAATGATTTAAAAAGGGAGCGATAAAAGGATTTATAATAGACCCGTGGCCCTTCAAGATAAGGACCGCGAAAAAGAGAAAAGGATAATCGGTTATACTGGTATAGATTTAAATATTACATTTAAAGTTTTTTATCATTCTTGCTTTATCATATTTCAGTACTTAGAATCAAATTAACTATCATTTTGGGATTCATAACTAGCCGAAAGTTGCGTAGAATACAATAGTTATTTATTTGATAGTTATACTCAAAAGTGATTTTGCAAGGAAAAAGGGAATTACTTTTATATAATGAAACCTAAGTTATTTCGATAATACTTCATGTGAATATTTATGGACACGAATTTCAGATATAAATTTAAAAATTACTGAATACAAAACATATTAATTATCGACACATATTAATTTTAACTAATTAATCAAGTAATTGAAAATAAATAATAGAATAATTATAAAGCAATTTTTATTAACAAAAATATAGTTATTGTGATTAAAAATTTGCGAAATTATCTTATTTTAAATCATCATAACTGTCAAGTTGAAATTTTCACAAGTACATATGCATTATGCTTTCAGAGGGCCTCCAAGATCTTCAGCGTCTGGGGCCCCCAACAAGCTTAAAACGCCCCTGAATGTATCGGAGTAAACAGGGTTCAAATCTTGAATTTTTTTTAAGAGCTGAAGTCGTGGATCACGGAATCTTGAACAATGTGGATATAGTTTCTTCCGCATGAACACGAAATTCACCGTTAGAAGATGAGACGATATTGAATCTATGAAGGAGCTTAGAAGCATATTAAGTAGGAAGCATATTAGTTCGAAATTTGCTTAAAAGAATATCACCTTCCCTTGTTTTGTTCATGAGTATATGTTTTTTCTTTTCTGTATCCAGATGTTTAAAGTCTTGCAAAAATTTGCATGTTTTCCAGCAATTTTCTTTTTTTTTGTCATTATACTTCTTTCTGATAGTGACTATCAGATCTTCTGCAGCAACAATTTGCCAATTTTCTGTGTTCTCATTTACTAATTTTGCAATTCGATCTGCTGCTTCACATACTTCATTATATCGCACCTAGAGATGAACATTGTCGGAAAACATGCACAAATACCGCGCACGTAGATGAATATTGTCACATATCAAACAATAAATATGCATAAAAATTTTTAAAAGCAACGCTTTTATCAGAGTACTACAAATTAGCAAATAATTTTTTAAAATCAAAAATCAGGAAATCCAAATAAATAATGCAAAAGCGTGAGACACAGATAGAAATGATCTTAGTAATTTGTAATTATAATCACATTCAGAATTAATTTGCATTTTCCGTAATAAATGTGGGGTCGCAGTGGCCTAATGGTAAAGTCTAGTCTTCGGGGCCTTCAGGTTCGAAACCCGATTCCACTCAAGATCCTCCATGTATGTGGATCTGGTGCACGCCAAATCCGAGTCGTGGGGCAAGCGTCCTCCCGCTGGTGTGGTGCGGAAGCTTGGAGAGGGGGCGCTAGCTCAGGTGTCGTCCTCGTAATCTGACCGCTGTTCAAAATTACGAGGTTCGTCTCAAAATAACCCTCGTGTTGCTTCAAAACGAAACGTTAATAAAACTAAACCAAAACCATAATGAATGTTTCGAAATTTTCTTTCTTGTGATTTTCGTTGTGGCATCATTTTTTTCTTGTATTGTTTTCAGCTCCTGACGCTTTTACGGCTATAATTTTGCCCTCCATCTTTCTGATAAAAGAATGTTTTCTACATTGGTAAAAGTGTGTTTTTTCAAAGTTTTTTTTATATTCATCATTTTCTAGATTTTAGTCTTTAATATAAGAACAGACATTTAAATTCTTACCTTTAAAATTTTCTTACTTTGTTACCTTAAAAATATGATCCGCTCAGTAACAGGCGAAATCTTCAGTAATTTGAGAAATGCCTTTTTTGCCCTGTCAGAACAGCTTACAGCTATCTTTGGATGAGTAGCTCATTTGTTCTTGAGTAAAATCTTAAACTTTAAATTAATCAAAAATATAAGTGACGATTAAGTTCCGAAAATAGTAAAATATTGCATTCTCATCGAGAACACACAACTGCTCAAAATTTCAGATCTCTAGCACGTCAGAAAGTGAGTGAAGAATCGATTATAAAATCCCATCTTTACGGACATGAAAGAAATCAAGTTAAATAAAAGTGTGTAAAAATAGTAAGTAAAACAAAATTCTTATAAGGTTTTATTGAATTGCGAATTAACTGTTGCAATGAGAGATGTGAGCCTTGAATATAGTGAAGTTTCATGTACAACACTGGGATGGTCATAAATGATTCTGATGCACTTTTTTCTTCTTTTTTGTCTTGACAGATTCTTTTTCAGGGTTGAATTTCTTTTTTTTTAAATGTTTTGAACATCTTTCCCAATCCTCAGCCCGACAGCCGAGAGTTATTTACGTCCTAAAACACCCCTCCAAATAGATGAGCATTTATTTCTTTTCCCCTCCATTTAAATTCCAGTCCAAGTTAGAGAGATGTTTACGTTTTAGTTCGAGTTAAAAACCCGCTTCCCCAAGAAGTCAATGAACGAAAAGGAAAACTCCTCTTTTTTTATATATTTTTAACGAAAACAAGTGAAAGAAGGGGGGGGGGGGTCAAGCGCTCCCTACCCAAACCTTTCATAACCACAATAATGCTGGAATGCCATGTCGAAACGGTTAACAGGCAGCAGACAGAGAGGCTTGATGTAGGATAGGACTTCCCGTTCACCCCCCTCCCACGTCCTCCCCATCCTCCAGAGCACTTGCTGCTGTCTAGACCCAAACAGGGTGGATTTTTACTCCTTCAGGGTGTTCTCCCCTTTCCTTCTTACGTGAACTCTGACCCTTTCCCTCGGCTCGGTCAGTGAACCCCTCGAGGCGGCAAAAACTCTTTCGGCGCGCAGGTACGGTCAGTGTTTTTGTACCTAACGGTCGGGACGGCAGGTTTCCCGGGGGTGGTGTGGCCGAAGTTTGGGTTTCGGTGGGAAAAAGAGTTGTGTGCGAAAATTTTGACGGTGTTTTGAAACATGTGCAACTTTCCAGTCGATGGTTCTGTTTGGATTTACGGGTGGGGTAAGTAATTATTGATCTACTTTTAATTTTTGTTTGACTCTCTTGTGTTATTGTTTTCCAAGAATGACAAGCGTAGAATTTAGTTTCAGTTTGAAATGCGGAAATGAGAAATTTTTGTTCTCGGTTTACTTTAAAATGCCACTTGATAAACAATCAAAATGTTCTAAACGGATAATAATTATATAATAATGATAGAGCCATTTGCCTATAATAAGTTCTGGCAATAATAAGTTATTTTTTTAGTATTATATTATTTATACGGTTTTTTTTTTATATATATATATAAACGTAGATGTTTATTTAAAATATGTGATATTACTCTTTAAAATTATATAAGATATGTGATAGAACAATTATATTAGAACATACTGTCTGACACGGAAGACATGATTTAAAAAACAGCTATAAATAAACAAAGGAAAGCTATTCAAATGGAAACCTGTTTTAAGAGATGATGTGAATAGAAAATTATATTTTATAATTTTAATCGATATTATTCTTTTTAATGATTTTTAACTTCTTTTCATCATTTTTCAAAAATTTAGATTCATAAATTCGCCAGCAATTAAGGAATATTGAATTATAGTTGTCGTATGGCAGTGTTTTTTCAGTAATTTGGATATGTTTTTAATCTTATTTAATTTCTTAATTATTTTATTCTTATTGGTATAGTTTCCAGTATTTGTTTTATAATGTGAAAATTTACAAAATGTACTACAAGGTAAGTTATTCAAATTGGGCGAGATTAAAAGATTGAAAATCTCCAAAAATTTTAATTTTGAGCAACATTTGATAATATGCAAACCATTAGAAATAAAATTAAATGAATAGATGTTTTATTTATGTATTTACGATTTTTATGTATGTGCTTTTATTTACTAATTGAGAAGGTTTTCATTATTTCATAACGAAGTCTGTTGAACGACTGTTGGAAGAGTGATTTTGTTGACAGTAATCAAAAGAAAGTTTTCACTATGCTTTGAATTTAATTTCGAACATTGAGCTCTTAAACAAGAAAGAATGTAGAAAACATTATAATTCTGCAGAAAAGTCATTTTTATCGCATCTGAAATAATTTTAAAACTAAAAAGTGATAATAACCTGGCAAACTGTTAAACTAAAACAATCTCACTGATTTTGACTGATAACATTTTCTTGATTTAAATTACTCATATGCAATTCGAAAGTGCATTGACCTCTCAAAATGACTGTTGTTCCAACATTGTTTGATTTGCTAACCATATCTGCTTTAAATTTTCAACCTTTTCAGTTCTCCAGACTTTACGTTAGATATATTCTATACTGCATTTAAGACAATTTTGAAATGGAGGAATGTAGTGTTTAACTGGTGGCAAGTTAATGTATTAAATTTAGTGAGTCGTGGAATATATAGAGCCTGCATTCGGAAGGAGACATTTTTTGTTGTATTTGTATTATTAAATAAAGATGTTATGAACAAAGCAGGTAAATGAGAGAAAAAATTCTGATATTTTGAGAAACAGTCTTACGTAAATGTTTTTACTTCAGTAGAGATTGTCTTAATTTTTGATATTGGTCGGTTTAAGATATAGACGTAATTATTTCCAAAGTAATTTTTTTTCAAATTTTCAAATATTTATATATGCATATATTATACTTAATATATTTAAAATTAATAATTCCAAATCTTTGCTAATTTTCAAGACTTAGCTTGTTTATTTGTTTTGTGTTCCAAACTCCTAAATATTTGCTCTGCACTGCCGATTTTTTCATTTTTCATGAATTTTATTTTTAAAATTTTAGTGAAGTTTGCATTTGAAGACAGCTTCATATTTTTGACTAACGATAAGATTAACAAATTTATTTAAATTGTATGTAATTCCATTTTGGTAGCTTAATTAATCGTTGAAATGAAATGAAAAGCACAGCAAAAGCATTTTCACGGGTAGAATGCATGACACATATGGAAGTATTATTTTCAGAACTTGAGTCTTGACATTTTTTTCTGACGTAAATTTAAAAAAGGAAAATAGTTTATTTCAAGCTGCTTATTTAATAACTATTTTAACGACTATTTAATTGTAATTTGAGTTTCTACATAGGAAAAAAATGCAGGCCTGTGATTTACAAAAAGAACAGGCAAAAATAATCGACTTTCTGTAAACATTAATGAAGGAGAAATAATAATACAAAAGTTACAAGAAAAATGATTTGAACAAAATTATTTTAAATCCTACCAGTTGTAATTTTTAATGCAGCATTTATGAACAATAATATTTTGTCGATAATGGACACGGAAATTTTATTACATCTTAAAATCGTATTCAAATATTTAACTTTTGTTCTCTTAATCCAATGTTTTAAAATCAAGTGAGGAATTCTGTGAGTTACATTTTCATTTCATTAATATCTATTTCTGAATAAGAGATTCTCTCTCTCTCTTCCCTGAAGCTTTCATTTCTTTTATGGAGATATTTATCACGGAGCCTCAAAATTAATTTTTTCCTTCCTTTCTTTTTGATATACCTATATTTTTATACTACCTTAAATAGAAGTAACTGTGCTTATAAATGCCTATTCACTGTGAAAATGTCAAATTCAGCCAAATAAATTAATATAAATGTGTCAATTTTAATGTACGTTTAGTCCCTTCTATAGTATATAGAAGTATATATTAATTTCCACGGAAATAAATTCTTGTCTTCAAAAAGTCCTTATAATATAACTAAATATCGCCGTGCTAGGTTCGGATTGCTGTTTTCTGATGTTTATTCAGAGAGAAGTCCTTGAAAAACGAAGATCGATCCTCTTTCGAGTTATCTGTGTCGACAGTCGAGTTGCAATGTCAGGCGAGCACTGGATCACTTGGACGAGGCACAGAGCCAAAAGCAGGAAACCGAAAAAAGGGTCAACGAACTTAGTCTTCGCCTTTATCTGACATTCGCTTTCCGCGCAAAACCGATTAGTTCGACTACTTGTTGATAGGACGCCAATGGCATAAGTTTCGCTGGAAATTATTTTCACAGGAATAGAAAATGGTTGGCTAATGTTGTTTGCATGGGTGTCACTTGCGAAATGAAGGAAGCCATTTATCTAATCTCTCTGTCTCGTCAGTCTGCTTAATTGGAGCTCAGATGATGTTTTTGAGAAATTGTTATTCTCGAGAAAAAGTGTTTGTTATTTTGTCTCGCAGTGAAAAAATATACTGAGATCATTTCATGAATTTCGACTTTCTTATTCGGCATTATTGAGCTCTCTCCATGAATAGCATGTTCTGGTACATTTAACATCGACAAATGTGTATCATTTGGAAAGCATTAGTATCACATTGACGTGAAGCGTATCAGTGATACGATTTAGGGTTCAAAATGAAACCATAACTAATAAGGTTATTTTTAAATTACACAAATTTACACCAAAGAGGCATTCTCGAGGTATTCCGGGGATGTTTTAGGCTGCTTTATGTGCTGGAGGGAAAAGCATCGTTATAAAATGCCAAATAAGATAAAATAAATCTAAATTTTATGTTCATGAATTAAACACATTATAAACAAAGAAAAAACAACAACTAAATAATTTAATGCTTTGAACCTTCAGCACGTCGATGCTTCATTATTTAATGAATGAAATTAGTCAAATCAAATAAATTATTTAAAGTTGCCTCGCATAGTAAGCATGAAAACAATTAAGGACAACCTTTTTAAATCAAGGAGCAAGTCTTTGCAGCGTAGGGGAGAGTGGGGTAAAACTGGGTACCCTTGATTCTGATTCTGGCGCTATTTGTTCTCCTTTCTAGCGGACAGATACTGAATTACACTCTATTAGTCAAGAAAAAGGAACAGTCATAGTGGCGTGATGTTGCTGTTGAATTCACTGCATCTATGAAGGTTTATTCGTTTTAAGACGTCAAATCTCTAATGTTCATTTGATTTTAAACCATCCTTATTTAATAATCATTACAGTTATAAAAAACATATTTAGTCCAGCTTATTATACGTTTACTAAGAACATATATCTAATCAAACAATAAAGATTTAGTCCGATATTTGCGCAGTTCTATTTCGCTTTTCATAACCTCTGCACTCGGGGTAAACCCGGATACTCCAAGTGGTGTAAGACCGGGATTGTTAGTAGTAATCATTCCTCCGATACAAATGATAAAAACACATCAGACATTGATTGTTTATATTTTAATGATGTGTTTTCTAATTTAAATAAATGAGAAGGGTTAATCCAAAGTATAAACTATCTTAGCTGGGTCCACGAAAGTTTCAGTGGCGTGGAGGAAGAAAACAACTGCTTTACATGTGAATTTTTTAAAACTAATATTCTTAAATTGTCACACAAAATAAAAATGTCTGCTATTTTTCTACTGAAAATTGAATTTTCCTAATTATCCATAGAGTTAACATGCGTAGCCGGTTTTACTCTATTAATGGGGTAAAACCGGGTGGTAAGACTTTCTTTTTATGAAAATATCATTAGTAAAAAAATGTAGTAAAACTATGACTTTTCTTGAAAGATATATTGTTCTGATAAATAATGAATATTTTAATAAAATTTGACAAGCTGCATGTCGAATAGTTTAGCTCCAACAGGCCCTCGAGCCTTAGCTACCCGGTTTTACCCCACTTTCCCCTATATGTATTTGAATATCATAGCTGATGATAATACTACAAAATAAGAGAGCACTCTCTTTTTTTCTAATACTAGAAAAGAAGAGAGTTTTACCCTCTGAAAAGGACAGTATTGGGAAACAAATAATGAGATTTAAAATTTTAAAAGGTAATAATACCATTGCCGCGATAATTTCCTCATGACTTCTTTCCTTAAAAATATAAAAATACTAAATATGGCTTTATGATCATGTTATTCCAGGTTCCATGAAAAGGCCTTGTGCCGTCTAGAATTTTTAATTTGATAATTTTTGATCGCATAAGAGAAACCAAAGTTTTTTTTTCTTTTTGGTATCGCGACACGGAATCTTTCTTTTCCTCAATAAATTAAGTTTCCCTTTACTCTTTTTACTCTAATGTTTATTGAGAACTTTTAACTGTTCCCAAAATCTTCTTACAAGGAAATTTCTCTCTCAGCATTAATTAAACTCATTTGATTATCTTAATCCATATTAAAAGAATTTATATTTAAATTCATTGTAATTATGATGTGGAGGTGTCTAGTTTTTATGGTATTCCGTAAACTCTATCTAATGCCCGTTGCCAGTTCAAAAATAGCTGAAATTGAAATTTAGATAATGACGATAAAAATTATTAACCAATATTCAGCGATTAATTTTCCAGAATTTTTATGAATTAGTTACAAAAATATCAACATTAAATAACTAAGTTCAAACAATCTTTAGCTGTTGGATTTATCAAGCTGGCATATTTACAAGAGGTCCAAAAAATAGTACAATGTTGCAAATAAAAATCTATCAGACTACAAGATGTACCTTCCATCAAGTTGCGTAAAAAGTCTGACCAGTTATTAAGGGAAATTCTTCAATAACAACAAAAATTTAATAAAGACACTTCCTTAATTTAAAAGATTTCAATTAAATATGCTAAATAACTCCATTAAAATAAATTTCTTTTCATTTCATTTATAGTGAATTAATAATTTTTTAATTTCTTGGTGTATAGAATTGATAACCGAAAAGAAAGGTAAAAAAAATTAGTTTGCAATATTCGGTTGAGAATTTTTTTTTCTTCCGATAGAAATGAGTCCCGAGTGGAGAAAGTTTATGACCTACTTTAGATATGTGTAAATTCTCGCTTTCAGCTAAAAGGAGCAACTAAAACGACAGTATTTCCTATTGTGTTGAAACATGATTGCTGGTATCACAAAATCTGATGAAAAATGGTTCGCCCTTTATTTCCTTCCCTCTCGGAGAGGAGCTAACACGCGTTCGACTGCAGGAAAAACATCATTAACCCTTCCAACAGACAGTAAATGCCTTAAATCGGAGGGGCAGTTAAATGGTCGCTTATTAACTCGGAAGGGTCCTTCATACTTCAAATAATCACCAAAAAACGAAAGAGAGAGAGAGAGAGAGACGAAATTTGTTTCTCTCTGAGCTCTAAGCATGGAAATTGTTTTATACTAACCTTGGTTTTATGCTTTGCATCAGCTTTTTTCGTTTATAGCATGGAAAGAAAGATCATCGCATCGAAACGATTCTCTTAATTCAGAGCAACTTAATTTTTTTTTCTTCATTCGGACCAGTTTTGGGTCAAAAAATATTTCTGAGTATCCAGTTGTGTATACAAGTAGGAAGATGAAGTAGTAAGGAAGAATTAATCAATAAAGAAATGAAAATGAAATTTAATTCAACGCAGTAATTTAGTCAGTTTTAATGAAATGCTTGAAATCATAATAATTTTCGAAATTATATTTGTTTTTTGCTTGACAAGTCTAACAGAAAATCGTGCTATGAAAACTTTTGCACCCTAATTTGGGCTCAGAGCCCATTTTCAAGCAGTCTTGTCTTATTTAGATATAGCAGAATGGTCATATTTCAGCCCTTTATATCTCAACAACTCCGATTTCAAAAAAAGTACTCAGACGTTGGAATACATCATTGTAAGTATGGAAAAAATAATTTAAAAAATTTAGCAAGTTAAAATAAAGATTTATTGACAAAAGAGTGTTTTTTGCATTTCTGAAACATAATGCAAAATGGCAGGAAAAATTCAAAATTTCAGTTTTTAAAACAGTTGTTAGTTTTGTTATAATAAAGTCCTTCGCCACATTTCTCACAAATAGATCTTTCCACTCTTTTTAACTTACTAAATTCTGCAATAATTTCAGGAGCTTCCTCGTGAAATTGTTTAAGTGTCAACTGAAACTTTATTTTTAAAAATCACCTCAGTATCAACATCTGTTGGGGAATATATGAGCAATTTGTATTAAATACAGTGTGACAGTATTGCAACAACCAGTGGAATTGACTTGAAGAGCTTACTGTGGAAAAGACAGTGTCTTTTGGGTTTGTTGCAGATATGCAACACTATGAATATAAAGAGTTAAATATTCAATTTCCTAACCTAATTTGTCACAATACGTTGTAATGAAAGAAAAGAAGAAATGAAAAAAAAGATGTCATCTACATTTTCTTCATTTGACGAAGTAATTTCGTTAAGAAATTACGCAATTAAACGCGAAATAAAAAAACAAACTAGATTAAAATAAAATGTGAATTAAGATGGAAAAACAGCAGTCAAAAATTACCAAATAGAAAAAGAAAGCAATTAAACGAGGGGATGTTGAATTAAAAATTAAGGACTTAGAAGCTGCCATTCTCGGAGTACTTGTAGTATTCTTAAGTACCTCCGCATCAAAAACACCAGTCTCTACAGCTAACAGAAGTAATCACATATTAAGACATTACACAGACATAGACAGACACATTACATAAACAGAAGCAATAAATAAGTAATCACATATTTAGCTTAGAGATTTATTGCAAAAAATTTCAAGACAAAAAAGTCAATAATCCGTTTTATAAGTTATAGCCTCTGCTTTGCAATAAAATGCCTACAGACTTAGTTAAATTTGTGATATATTCAGCTAATTGTATCTTAAATTCTTTTCAGTCTTCTCTTTATTGTTTGTATTTATCGAAAGTCGGATATAATCCAGTTGGGAGTTCTACATATAACTTACGAGACCCAAAATTTTCACAAAATTAATGTATATTCTTTTTTTTCTATATGCGCATGTTTCAAATTAATTATCAATTTATTCATGACATTTGGAATTATTTAGTAATTTGATTAAATGATAATAATAAGTTTATTTTTTAATAATATATTAAGATTGAATATGAATTTTTCTTTAATATAGATGTTGTCTATTATAAAGAAATTCGGATGCCCTTCTTTTTTGAAGTACAATGAATATGAAAAGCATAATTGTTGATTGTTCTTCTACAGACATATTTTCCCCCTCATTTCTTACTACGATTACGAAATGTATTAGCATTTCTCGCATTCATTTCATTATTTTTTCAAAAGAGTGTTAATGTGCTTTCTCTTTTAGTCTTTTCTTTCATAATCTCTTACTTTTCTTCTCAAGATAAAAATTGGTAACAGGAATCACCCCATTCTTAATACAGAAAAAAATTGAAGAATATGAAGCAATTTTTAAATTCTTATTAAATATTTATGAAGGCAAAAATTCCGCCCTATGTTGTCGCTTCACAAGAAACACCTCATATCTCAGTTTTCAAAATTTTACAAGAGAAAGAGAATCTCATATTTTCGAAACCAGTAAAAAAATATGATGTATTTTTTCACATCTGAAATAAATGTAGGATCTCATGTCCATATCAGATGTGAAAAAATCTTCCATTTTCATTACTTGTTGGGAAAAATTCGATTTTCTCTTCCTCTTTATAAAATTTGAAAAATGAGATAGATAATATTGCTCTTTAAAAGATGATAGGCTTTGCAATCGGTGTTAAAATGTAATGGATAACTTTTAACATAAAAACGCAAAAGATTCTTAAAATTTATATTTTTAATTCATTTGCAAATGTTTTGACAGACAGGAATAATTTTTATTGACTAACTTTCGTGCAGTCGTACAACTAACTACAATAGTAGAAAAGCTTTCATGCTGGTGAGAAGGCATATTCACCTATTGTTAACTATCTGAATTATGATATGCAGCATGTTAGTGAAATTTAATAAGTATAATTGTTCATGCAAAAAAGATTAATATATATATTTCACATTTATAATCAATTTATTTGTTTTATAATAAACAGATGGACAAAAATATATATAACTAAATTAAAATTATATTTATCAGACTTCCATTCAAACTTTAACTAAGAGTAAAGAATATACATATATTCTGTCTGAAAAAGAATTCTGTTGAGATATTTATTGTTTGTGAAAAAATTGCAAAATTAAGATAATTTCTAGTTTATTCGAATTTGACGTTTATAAATTTTGTCACAAAAGTTTATAAATGTTGTTACTTTTTTATCCTAGGGATGAGATAACTTTTAAAGGGAGCTGGAATTTTTTGAGAAACATTAGGCATCAAGAATAATTTAAATTGATTTCTTTTCTACGTAAGTTTCTAGCAGATTTACGTACCTGTAAATCAAAACAGGAAGTCACAGAAATAAAGTAAAATAGTTGAAATGAGTACTAAAATGTGTTATAATATGTAGATATTTTTTATATATTTTATTAAACAATAATATACTAGCTAATAACCCGGCGTTGCTCGGCATCCATCTTTTTTCATATGCCCACCTCTGTTTCCTCCCCCCCCTACGAATATTGATATCATTTCTCCCACAAACATAAATATCTTTTCAAATCTATCCTTTTTATTACCTTATAACAGTATGATTTGAAATAAAGCCCTAGTAATTTAGAAAAAGAACATTTATTTTAAAATTTTGAACAATAAACCCCTATGTGTACAAAATTTTCCCGTCGTTGTTTATTAAAAATAAAAACTTTAAAAAAAACCCCTTTCGGACGAACAAAATGTCAATAAAAATATACCTTGCAAAATAAAACACAAAAAAAGGAGAGAGAGAAAGTTGCAATAAAACGATATTTTAAGATGTTTATAAATTAAAACACGGAAGCTCGCTAAAGCGAATCATTTGCAAAAGAAAATAAATAAATAAAACCTTACATTCAAGCCAACTTCATTTAATACGGATCAAAAAGAATAATATATGAGTAATAAATTTAACACAGGATGTGAATGAATTATAATGGAGGGAAAAAAAGAAAATTGGCGAAACTAGACAAAAACGGCAGAATTTACCACTTAAAATTAAATAATAAAAATCTAATTCGAATTTTAAAATAATTTTTATGCTAATCCATCACTGTCCCAAATTTGGTCCCGGTGAGTCAAACGGTCTGGGAACGGAAAAAAATGAACAAACATACATGCATACTCAAAAAAAAAAATTGCTCTTTTATTTAGAGAGAAAAGGGTAGCAGGCGTCTTACTTCATAATCTATCTACCAACTCAGAGTCTTTATTAAATTTGAAAAAAATGGAAAATGAATGTCCATGACTAGTTTTTTAGTAAAAATCTAAAAATTTAAATTGAGTTCAGGGTAATACAAACTTTAATTTGTACAAATTTTTGAAAGTTTTTTTTGCTTACATTTTATTGAATGCATTAATTTATTACGCAAATAAAAATTTATATAATTTAAAAAAAAAAACACTTTTATTAGAGTACTAAAATGTAGAAATATTTTATCTTAATTATTTTATACTTTTTACTTTCTCTAATTTATAATTCATATTAAATATTACGGAATCTTGAAATCAGTTTTTCTCAAATAGACTACCAGGTGGAGCCCCTTTTATGAAATTAAAATTTAATTAAATTAATCGGTTGACTTACAATTAATTTCTGAAAGTATTAAAATAGAGTATGGCCACAGAGAACACATGAATGCATAAAATTTCAAAACTCTATCACTTCAGAAAGTGTGTGAAAAAGCGACTATAAATTTCCATGTATACAAACATGAAACAAGTGAAATAAAATTGTGTAAAAAGCAGATATTATATTACTTTTTATAAAAGTACAACAAAACGGAAACTCTATTTTTTCTAATAAAAATCTGCCCGAATCTTTTACATAATATCAGAGTCTGTTGCGTATTCACAATCCTTTTTTAACTTTTCTCTTACAAATATCCGTCAAGAGTTCTAATCACAACAATGGCAGGTTTTTTGTGTGATTGTGATTTCAACAACTTTGTGTGCAAAAAAAAAAAAAAAAAGTCGGGTTTCCGAGGAGGTGATTTTAATGACGTCACGGTGGACTTCTTTCAAAGAGGGACAAAATGGGGTGCAGACTATAGGCACTTTTGATGGAAGTAAAAGTTTTGGTATTTGAACTCACGACATCCTGACCAACAGGAGAGCGCAATCATGGACAATTCCGATCACCTGAAACAGTAAGTTTACAGCTGCCTTTAGTTTACTCGTAACTTTAAAGTAAGATATTGAAATTTTTAACTGAGTTTTAAAATCTATATCTATACAAGTATTGTTTTGTTTGTGATAATAAATTCGCTTGTTTCCAAAAGCAACTTACTGTTCAGAAATATAAGTTGCTTAGAAATGTAGAGGAAGGGGGATTATAATTTCATTTGTCATTCTGTATTTTTAAAATATCTCAAAATTCACTTCGCTTAGCTTGATTTGATTTGATTTAAATTCCATATAATTTAAACGACTTTATTTTTACTCAAATTTAAGCAAATAAGTTCTGAATTATGGGATTTATTATCAATTCATTAATTGATTAACTGAAAATGTATTTGAATTATATCTTAGCATATTGATTTTTAGCAAAGATATACACCTTTTTAAATTCAAATTATGAATTTTTAAATCAGTGAAAGAAATCTAGAAAATTTGAGAGTATTTATGAAATTTCAATGGCGATCGGCAGTTCAGAAACGAGCAGTTTCAAAATATATTTCTGAAAGGCTGAACTACACCCCGCCTTAAAAAAAGTGCTCTTTAACTTTCTGTATAATTCTTAACTTTTTATTTCCTTTAGCTAATGACTTTATTTTTCCAAAATTCTTTCATCGAAGTGTTTGACATTAATTTTTTTTTACATTCTGATAGTTTTAAATAAATAACATTTAATGTCTGCTCAGTCTAGCTGTGTTCAAGTAGCCAAGATATAGTTACTTTTTACTTTTTTCACTTTACTTTACTTTAATTATATAGTTTTTGTTTATCCAAATAATTGACATATAAAAAAAGAGACAATTTGTAAAATAATATATACTGAGGAAGAAATGTTTCTTTCATTAAATAAATAACTAAAAGTAAAGCTAAGAAAATAGTTTAGGTTGACGGGGAAAAAAATAAATGAAACAGAAAAAGTTGGAAGAAAATTGTGGTTACAGGATGCGATTAACAAATGGTTTTTATCAGCAAATGGGTAAGATTATAAGCTTTCAGTAAGGGAAAAATCTACGAATATTACGAAATAAAAAGTTTTTGAAATAAGTGTATGGTGGTGTTGCAACTCTACATGTCGAAAAGCTATTTAGGGGAGGAGGATAACTTCTTCATATAAATGAGTTAATTGCAATCTAAATGCTAGAAGCAATCCTTTCATGTTTAAAATTTGATGACAAGCTTATTGTAAGTAAAATACATTATCCATTCTGATTATAAATTTATGTATTTTGCCGTATCTTCCTTTTCACTTCTCATGACAGTTAGTTCTTGCATGTGATGGAGAAAGAAGGAAATGTGTATATGATGTGAAAATCCTTAAGGCTTGCTCATGAATTTTTTAGCATTGCAATTGCGCGACTTTCAATTTAACTTTTTAATTCGCTTCTCTATTCGTTCCAAGGTCTGTTTTTATTTCTTTGGAAAGTAATTAAAAATAAATAATTATTCTTAGGGAAGAATAAGCATAAAGATAAGAGAGTATAAAAATGTTCAGCAAAAAAGCCAAATGATCAAATTTGATACATTCATTACAACACTCGAAAATAAGACATACAATGAGTTTTAATGGTCGTTTGTCGGGATTCCTTTTCAATAGGCTTTACTTCGCTGGCCAAATGCAACGTTATTTATTCCATCTGTAAATCTACAGATTTTAATTTCAGCAGTTTAGTGCTCTGATATTCTATAAATTGTTACACGATACTCATGGGACCATAGTAATACGGAATGCAGACATATTTCGACGGAATTTGGAGTCTATATTTAAAAGGTTAAGAAGTATAAAATTTGGTGTAATCTACAACCAGTGGCGCCTGCAATTATTTCAAAAAAGATTCTTTTTTATTCTACAAAATCTGACATCTTTTTCATACTGCGTAGTCGATTATCTGATCCAAATTCTGATAAAAATAATTTATTAGAATGATCACGTCTTATACTTGTATTTTGAGGATGAAAATCAAATATCGGTCCAAGGAATCTCAACGCAAGA
This sequence comes from Araneus ventricosus, assembly GCA_013235015.1. Lineage (NCBI taxonomy): Eukaryota > Metazoa > Arthropoda > Arachnida > Araneae > Araneidae > Araneus > Araneus ventricosus. The sequence goes on from BGPR01000930.1 coordinate 32,666, forward strand.
GCGTAGTATCTCTTATATTGCAAAGATACCATTCCAGGTAGTGAACGATATGCAGGAAAACAAAATATACAGGAATGAAAAGTGGCGTTTTCTCACCTTTTCTGTCCCTTTCTTCCCTTCAAAGCAAAGATCGCAGTTAAAACTAAGCCAACCCGTTTTCTATCGTTTCTTTATTTTTTCTTGGTTTTATGTACTCGTATTTTACTATTCCGCTTCCCTATTTTTTTTCAAGGACTGTTTTTAATTTTTTATGTCGCGATTAAAACTAAATCATTATTATTAGAGAAAATAAACATAAAGATTATTTAAATATTTTCTAATAAACTAAATGATAAATGAAATGCATACCACTTTTTAGCTAGTGTACTGCAACATATCAGTACACCAATTAAAAATCGGTAGAACATAATCGTAGCTAAGCAGTGAAACATTTTACGATGAACTTCACTTTGAATTTTACATGAATTTTACAAAAATTTCACCATGAATTTTACATGTAGTTCACTGTTATTACAAACGTTCAGATGAATTTCAGATTTATTGCATATTGCTGAAAAATATTTTTCGGCACCTTTTCTTGAAATATCTCTAGATGGATTTAAAAAAGAATCCTTTTCCCCTAAAAGTGTGAGCAACAGCCAACTTAAACATTACTTATGAAGAAAAATGCACAGAAATAGGAAATGGAGGAGGATTTCGATGAAACTGTTCAACAATAGATAGTAAAGTTTGGTTATCGTTTGAGATGATTTTCCAATTATTGCAAAGATATGTACCATATTCTTTCATTCTTAATGTCATATTTTGTAAGAAGTAAATTTTCTTATAACGAAAAATAATAAAAATAAAGGTGAATGATGTATCAAAACTTTATAGGAAAACTTAAGAGCATGCTTGCTCAAAATCTGGATTTGCACAGAATATTCGCTCTGAAATCAAGCTGAAATGAATATAATTTGTAAGGAATTTTAATTGCTGTCTTTTTATAACAATTTACAATAAATTGTTTTATTTGTGTTAATAAATAAATTATGAAAAGTATACCCTTATTTTCTTCTGTCATAATTTAAATGTGCCATAAACATTTAAATTGATTGAAGTATCTCTAAGATTTTTTTAAGAACTAAGGTCGAAAAGCACCACTAATCCACCTTATTATTATGCAATTGACATATCTCTAATTTTCGTGGCTCCATCTAGCGGGGATAATGTGACTGAAAATACATAAGGAAGATGAAAAACATTTTTACGTGATAGGGTAAAAACTGAAGTCGTCTATTTGCTCACACAATGTGAAAAGTTACCTAGAGTTTTAAAAACTCAAATAAGAACGCATTAAATAATGCAAATCTTATATACTAGGGCTATTCTATGTTTGATCAATAAATCTCATTCAGAAATATTTCCTTGATATTGTAATTCTTTTAAGAAAACGTTCTCTTAGCGAGTTTTATTTCCTTCTACAGAAAACAAATAAAACTACGTTTTATTATATAATACAAAATAAAAAAATTGTAGAAAACTTAACTTTAAAAGTTAACTTAACTTAAAATAGTATTTCTAAAAGCAAAGACGTGTAAATGGCGAATATAGTTTTCTCAGCAATGTTTGAATTTCAGATAATTTATAGAAGGTCAATGCAAAGTATGAAGCATCTGTTTTAATGTGTTTTATTGTTTCATGTATTTTTCGAGAGGTTGTATAGAACATCTAGATATTATACAAAATGATAAAAAAAGTAGTCTGAAATGCCATTTTGCATTCTGCTCAATTCTCTTTCCCGTCGGAGTTCATCCCGAAATTCTCTCAAATACGCTTAGAACGCCTGAACTTGCAGTGATGCCGATTTATATATTTTTCATCAATGCCCTTTTATATCTGAGTTTATAAATAAAATCATTATAAAGGTATTCATAATAAATTTTACACGTAAGGGTTTGCCTTCATACCAGTTTTATAATTTGCTTCTTCTCGTGTTTTGTGCAAAAATAATCGTGTGTAGCAGTATAATATTATGCAGTAATACATAAATAATGTATTAAGTATTAAATCAGAATTGATCACTGTAATTCTTCTTGTAAAGAATAATTTAACATTTTATATTCCTGAGCAATCCTAAGTACTTGAACCAATTTTTAGAAGTTTTTTTTATGGTTTAATTTTAAAGCCATTTATTTGCCTCAATCTTTAAGCAGGATATTAACTTTTTACACCCCCAAAAAAGGTTTAAAGCTTTTAATTGTACCCAAAAAGAACATCCATGACAGGAGTTAACAAATAAAAAGTCTACAAAATTACATACATATCCCTTCGCACACAGGGTGGCGCCGAAGGGGAGACCCGCCCCCCCCCCCCCCCGGTAGGGATACTGGGTAAAATTTTTGTAACCCGTCGGGAAAGAATTTTTATATCCGTTGTGAAAAAAATTTTGTATCCCATCGGGAAAAAATTTTGTACGGGGTATTTAACTGTAGTTGATAAATAAAAATATGGAGAAAATTTGAGACCAATTTCATTACCCTCGTCCCCCATACCGCGGGCGGGGAAAACCCCCCCCCCCCCTCCTGTCGGGCAAACTATAACGCCATTTCTGTTCATACAGATAAAATTTCTACAATAAAATAGAAAGAATGAAATCAAAACCAGGCGCTGATTATGAATTCGAAAAAGTAGAATAAGGGTTTCTAAATTTACTAAAACATATAGCGATACATAGGTTTGATGAAGTTTGTATTAGCATGCTCCAAAACTATGCCTCATATCCGCAAAGGGGACCACTGATGCCGTTCAGACATACAGAAATTTAATATTATTAAAGTATGAATAACAATTCTCTCTTTTGAGATTGTAGCTTCTCATTTTCATTCATATATTCAAAGAAGTTATTCAGGTATATGTGATAATTTTGCGTTTCTCTTGCTTGTTTAAACCCGCTTCTCATTTGCATCTTATATTTGCAAAATAAATTTTAAAAAATTAAAAAACACCTGTTTCAGCAATCAAATCGAATAAACACTCAATTATTTTCAAGAATAGAACCAAATGGACTCATAGTTTCTCTTCCCGTCAGAATCTGTCGGAAGGGAAAAACTGCCATCCAGGAACAAAGTTGTTGATACGACTATTACAATTAATACATTCCAACATCGGAGAAATAAAGCCCCATATTTGTATGTGGAAAACTGTCTATTGAATATGTTGTCAACATCTCCATTACTAACACTTGGCAAGTCAGAATGAGTGATGTGAACTCCTCCTTTTCCTGTTCGTGCGTTATTTAAGTGTTCTATGTTCTACTGTTTTATTTATGGATATAACTGATACGACTATAACACTTGAAACACATTACGTCTATAACACTTGAAGTACTTATTGTGAATATTCATAACTTATGAAATGACATATATGTATCGTAAATAAATCCACATAGATGATGATTATTCTGAAGAAAATGAAATGGCAGCTTCAGAATGTACTTTCTCTTCTCTGTTATTGGTTATTCAACACTCCCCCCCCCCTTCCAGCATTGAGAAGGCTTCGTAATACGAATTGTACCGGAAGAAATAAAACCATGGCAGAATAATAAGAAACTGTAATACGGATAAATTTATGAAGGAGATGAATTATTTCATACAAAGAAAGAATTTGCTAACGACGAAAAATTTACTGCTTTCCAAAAGCGCGTTTGTAGTCTATGTAAAATTTAAATTTTCTATTCATAGCCTTTCATCAACAAGATCTATGCCTTTCAGTTTTGATTTCAACTAACTGTAGAATATGAACTTTTTTAAAAAGCATGAAACTTGGATTATTTCGGGATGTCTTAAAGACACTTATTCGAAACTGAATCACCAGTGCTAGAAATGATGTGCGTCAAACACATACACAAACATATTTATTGTTTTCTTTTGGCAGAAAAAGCATAGAAAATAGCCCGTTCTACAAAATTCTAAGCCAAAATTGTCCTCAAACATGTTGGAATACCTATTATAGTATAGTCTGCTCTTTCAAACGAAGAATCATTGCCTTTATGGGACGTGATTTTACCTGGTTTTTACATATCGTAAATTAATGCGTGTATGTGGACAGAATGTTGTTAGATATGATTTGATCAGGTGGTATCATTATGTGGGGAAGGCGGGGGTTATGCAAGTTATAGATATTCAAGAGCGTTATGTTAGCCACCAAACGGGTCCCCATCATTAAGCGGACAACGCCCCCACGCACCCATACTAATGCAACGTCATGTTTACGGGGGCATAGCTTTACGGAGTACTGCAGCTTTCATTCGGCATCATAGAGTCAAGGCACAGCAACCCGATCCTCCTGTATGGAACCTATAAAGGGGCCCTCTTTAGGGGACTGGGGCGGAAAGGCAAACTGCTCATGCGTCAAGCGACGGTCAGTGACACCGGTGGGGGGGTATAAGGACATTCCTCCCACTGACAGTGGTGAACTTATCGCCCACTAGCTGAATAAATAAGTCGGGAAGCTTAATTTAGTACACGTGAGCATTTATCATCAAAACCTGATTGCTCTGTTTTCAGTCGAAAATTTCGCTGTTTCAACAGATGCCATCCACTATTGGAGACGTTTCCTAGGAAAGAAGGCATAATAATAGATAAGAGTTTGTGTCAGCAGGTTACAACGAGTTGCACAATCGTCTGCGCCAAGAAAGCACGGGCACGAAAAAAAGAAAGTGATATCTCAATAACAATGAAGCAAAAAAGGAAATCAGAAGTGTGTATTCAACTTCCTTGTCAGCAAAATAATTACATGTTTCTTAGCGGACGCTAAATATATATTTCTTTGAATAAAAGAAAACGCTGTACCCTGATACCTCTGTTTGCGAAACTTGAAGATTTTTTTAAAATTCTCTGTGGTTATTTAAAATGTTATTCATAAAATAAAAATAAAAAAGTTGCACGATTCCATTACAGCCTTTAATCACTAAATTTTTCCCTATATATATATATATATATATATATATATATATATATATGACTTCGTAGGATATGTTAATCAAATCTTAAATAGTTAATGCTAAATGTATGAAAAAACAAACGATTGTTATTTTTTACAAGCTGAATTTCTGTTGAGAGACTGCCTTCATGCTTGAGAGCGTTCAGAATTTCTATACGAAAAGTTTCAGACGGCATAAGTTCTTCGGTTTGTAATTTAAAAAAAAAGGGAACAGACATTCATTTTCAATACTTTTAATAAGTACTACTATTAAAAGAAGAAAATAATTTCTGGAAATCGGATGCCTCAGAATAAAATTCCGACTTGTTTCCAGCATTGACATTTTTCAGCAGTTTTGAGATTTTTCTAATGATTATACTGACTTTTAATTGGAAATTGTTAAGTATTTAGGGAACGCTATTTTTTTTATTAATAAAAAATGTTCCCTGCCTCTTAATAAAAAGCAGCATGTTGCTTTTTAACTGGAACAAATTAGAATGAAGTTTCGCTAGAAGTTTTTTCCCTGCCAGACATTATCAGTCTGTTTCATTGAAGACTTTCAAAGTTATATCTAGTTATAGATCAAGACTTTCTTTTTTAGAAAAACGTGGATAAGTCACTCTGAATTAGATTTTTTTTTATCAGTCTATTAAGATAATGATAAAAGTCTTGTATTATTCTACACTTTCTCCACTACTTTGAAAAGCACTGTGAGTAAAATAAATAGGCTTTTCTATCGGTCACTGACTTGAAACTGATAAATGCGCTCAAAACAATGTCTCAAACTTTTTTTTTTGCCTTGATTTTATTTTTCTTAACTATGCTTTCGTGCTGCTCTAGAAACATCAAAAATGACATAAATAACATGAAAGAAAAACAAACATGGATACATTATCTCCATGCTCCGGAACAATACCTGTTGCATCATTGAGTTAAACAGATATTTAGAATCACTATTATCGGAATTAAGTTCATCAAAGCCTCAAGAAATATTTGCTTCTTAAGTTCCAAATATAATAAACAGTTTAACCCGGAATCTTTAATTTGGAAAAATTCATTCGCTGAAGGTTTTGAAAAGATTTATCACTTTTATAAAATAAAAGTCTTTCTTGTGAAATTGAATAAGAACTCCTTTAAATCAAAAGAAAGTTATAAATACTAGTCAGTAACTGGAGTCTTATTTCTTGTTGTAATTATTTTGAAATCTGAAAACATTGCTCTTAACAACTTGAGATTTTCTCATCTTCCAAGCGGAAATTTAAAAAAGTATCGCATTGTGTATATAAAAATATGTTCGTGTGTGTGTGTGTATTAATCTCCGTTTACCACTCCAAAGTTCTTAATTCGTTTAATTTATTATTAATAATAATAGCTTTATTTATTGTGATTCAAATGATTGCAAATCTCTCTGTTTGATGCCTTGTTCTATACTTTTTAAATTTCGTAAATTTCGTGCATCTTCTAGATATTCTCACTTCTTAACCAAATGAATTCCTTTTAGATATAATAAAAATGAAAGTGAAATAAAACATATTTTTTGGCCTAGTTATATCTCATCTCTTGGCTATCTTTCTTAACACAGTTTTTTCATATTTGTTTACATGCTTTCAGATATCGATGGAGACCCACATAAAAAATAGCAGAATATAACAAAACTTATTAAATACTTAGAGATCAGCATACTTCCTGACTTTTCTGAGTTTCTCGTATCTTATGCGATTATTTCGCGTGGTCCAGGCTGAGATTGATTTACTATTCTAGATTTTGGTGAAGTAAAGATGTAAATGAAGTGTGTGTGTGAGTTTTTAAGTAGAATTAAAATTTATAACTAATTTCTCAATTCTTAAACTATGTTATGCATCTAATTTTGTTATTTTTTTTATCTCTTTATTTGGTTATATTATTTTTTAATTCATTTTTCTTTCTTAAACGGGTTGAGCTGGTAACAAAACCTTTTCATTTTCTATACTTTAGTTTCAAATGGCACTGCAAGAATTTTGAACAGATCACAACTCAAAGGATATGAATTGAACGATTCTAAATGTTCTCAGATTCCCAGTGGTCTTATTTAATTATGCGCAGTTTGATGTAGAAAAATTTAGAATTATTAATAGCTGATAATCAGTTTTGACAATAAAGGGAAACCGCCGAAGATAATTTGTTTTAGGAAGAATTTTCTTTCAAAAAGATATCAAAGCCATGGTTGAAATGTTCACTAAAACTATTTAAGATTTGTTTAAATCGTTTGAAAATTGCCGCAAAGCTTTCTCTCGACAATCAAAGAAGAAAGGGAATTCTTAGTAGATTTTGACATGAAAAATTCCTCAATAATGCAATTTCAGTCGATAGAGACCATTTTAGATAGTACGAATGATATATATATATTAAATAGAATAAACTTATAAAATTCTTTAAAAACTCTCAAACTGAACACTTTTGGACAATGACTATCATCCATTTCAAGAACAAAAATGTGTCGGAACAAAAAAATTTATTTTGTTATTGCGAAATTTTTCCTTCGCTAAACTTTTTTAGCAGGTCGAAGTCTATTCCAAGTGCGAAGATCAAAAGGCCAAATAATAATCTATAAGCAAAACAGAAAAACACACCTTGAGAAATATTACTAACCTGCATATCATTCGAGGATTACTGCATCTTTTATTATTGCTAAAGACTGAAGTATGATTTATTTGTTTGTTAGATTGTTCTTTTTAAACGATTAGTTAAACCATCCGCAAACTTCAGCAAGATAGAAGGAATTGAGTCCAATGAACCTTGATAAACAAGACGGAGGGGGATTTGGTTGACAATTTACCAGTGGAATCAATAAAGTTTCCTGCTGTTATACAAATTAATATGCAGTGAAACCTCTCAACAGCAACCGCCCTCCGTCCCAAAGAAAATTGCTGCTCAGAGGGGTGGCCGCTTTAAAGGGGGTTTCATGTTTGAAAGTACAAAATAAGCATTTGAGCAAGTCCTAATTCGTTATTTCTGATAAAGCGAATTTTAAGAATAATCTAATCGAAAAGGTACTTTATTCGAAAATTTCTAATTTTTTTAATGATACAGTTTGTGTTTGCTTGCATCTCTCAGCTTTTTCGGAGATAACTTTTTCACTATTTTGTTTTTTACATTGGAAAAATAAATTGCTGATAATTTTGTCGGTAGTCGTAGGGGCATGAGCAATAGTATCCATTTTTCCTAGTCTATAGAGCTGAAAGTTTCATTTGCTGATGGACGCAACACCTATCAGCACCTTCTTCGAATCAGAGCTTGAAAGGCACAAATGAGCTCTTGAATGCATTGAAAGGGGTAAATGCTATACAGGAGTGACCGCTAAGAGAAGTTTTACTGTATTTCATATTGTCATTATTAATGCATGTCAGTTTGTTTGCTAATGAAAACACTAATCTGGTCTTTAGTGTTTAACTCTTCATCTGACTGAAAGAGTTATGGCAAGGATTTAAAAAATGTCGGGTATTTTACCTACTAGTTATAACCATTAAAAGTAGATATTTAAAAATAAATATTCTTTACCCACATTGCACTAATTATGCAAAAAAGCACTTGTTATCTGTTACTGAAATGCATGGGTTTCCTTATTTTGATTTTGATTTCAGTTACATGAATTATATTTGTTTATCACCACATAATTTTATTTCTTTAATGCCTTTCCTTACCCTGTTATACTAACATACTATGCGCATATTATTGAATTAAATCTGATTTTAAATCGATTTAAAGTCATATTTTGAAAGCGAGACTAGAATTTGAAATTATTTTTGTAATAAATAAATCCATGTTGCGAAACAAACTGGAGGCATGCAGAACTACAAAATATGGTCCACATACGAGAAATTATTAATTGTTTTCAACCTGACTTTGTTAGAAACCATGCCTTTTCTATTTATAGATTTTTTTTATGTTTAAACACTTAAAAACTAAGCAAATTATATGGTCCAAAATGTCCTAGCTGCGCTTTGTATGCTGTTAGAAATAATTCATATGTCATTTCGGCTTTCAAAGCAAACATGTTGTTTGAATTTACCAATAAAATTTCATTTTCAAGTCAAATTATTCAATCATTTTACTACGAAAAATAAAACTTAACAAAAATGGTAGCTAGTGGAGATTATAATAATTATAAATTTATAATTGAACTACTTTGTTAAAAAATTTTAAAGCCTTGCTAATTTACGTTTGAATGTTTTAGTTTCTGGATTAAATCAATTATGCGTTTTTGGCATAAATTAAAATTCTTGAACAGAAAAAGTTTATTAAAACAGCTGACTATATAAAGATAATATCAAAATAATAGATATATTTATGTATTTTCCTATTCTGAGGTAAAACAATTTTTTTTCATAATTAGTTATCTTGTTTGAAATTATGCAATAATTATTTAATTATAGATTTTTTTTTCTAAATTAAAATTTAACTTTTAAAGGTTGGCAGCGCATTTTCTCTAACAAAGAACTAATGTTTTGGGACTCATATTGTTAATCATGATTTATTCAATAAAAAAAAGCATTATCCTTTTCTGAAATTTTACTTTTCGATCTTCAATACAAATAGAAAAAAAAAATCGTTCAAAAATTATTTTCACTTATCTAAATTACAATTTAAATTCTTACAATCACTATAAAACCTTAGGAGATAAACAAAAGAATCTTTTTCAGAAAATAAAAGCATTCTACTCCTAATATCTAGCGAATAATATCTGAACCAAAATTTCAAGCTAACTACATAAATGCTTGGGCTTTGTCAGATTGCTCGATCTAAAACTTTAATCTCGTATTCACTAAAGATTTAACCGCATCTCATAAATAAGAATGTTCCCAGTACACTTTCGTTGTACAATATTTACGAAAGCAAGCAGATAAAAAACCTTTTTAAAAGAATCAAATTAATCACGAGAGAAAAACAAAAATTTATCCCAACGAGAAAATCCTCCTGCTTGAAAAAATAAAATGGGTAAAATAAAATGATTTCGAGGGAAAAACTTTAGCTAGAGAAATCGTTTTCGTACTGAATAAAGCTGAAATATTTCTTAATTTATTTTGGTAGTCCATAACGAAGCAACTTTTATCGGTTGATAATTTCTTAAAAAGCTGCTGGCTTTATAATTTTTTTCTGAACTCAAAAATTGCTAAGACTAACTGGGAATAGTTAAACAATAAAGAACCAACCCCAAAACTAACATTTTGAGATAGAGCTGTTTACGCAAAGCATTACAAGAAAAATTATCCGATTGAAACGAAATTTGGGCACATATCTATAATTAATGTTAGCAATCGTCATACCAATTTTTATTTATCTAAGCCAAAGGGTTTAGGATATATAATTTTTACAAGTATGCGATTATACAGTCCGACAGACAGTCAGCCCTTCGACGGATCTGGTCCAAGCTTTGCTACGGACCTAATTCATGACGACAAAACTGTGTGCCAAATTTTATCCATCTAGCTATTCAAGTGTTTGATTTATAGTGTTCACATAACCGCGGACAGACAAACTTCCTGTAGACGGATTTTGTCCAAAATTTGATAGAAACCTACAAATTATGTGTCAAGATCACATCACAAATTTCATCCCGTAGCTCTAATAGTTTTCGAGTTATCGTGTTCACAGGCACACAGACAGACATAATTCCAAAATTGTGTTTTTCGGACTCAGGGAGGTCTAAAACGTGGAGATTCGTCAAAATCTCGAGTTCGAATCGTTTGACGATTACAATACTCTCTCTTTGTATACTTCGTATACGAGAAAGTAAAAATACTTATGCTGCATCTTTACAAAATATAATACTCTAAGTTGTAACAGTTCTAGTAATAAATAGCGCAATATTATGAGTAACTAATAGATCTAAGTAGTTTGTTGTGCACGAATGCCAGATGGAATGCATTGGAGTACAAACTATGTACAGTCGGAATCAATAAAACGGAAGTTTCTTCCCAAAGACATAACTACATCCAAATATGCTTCTATGTGATATTGTAGATGGCACTTCTTTCTGTTCTGTATACAGTCCTTCATTCAACTCACATTCTTAACGAATTGCGAGTGCTGAGATTGAATTAAATTTTCCTTTAAAATGATAATTAAATTCTTACTATTCGTTATACATGTGTTTTTCATTTCTTTGTGCCTTTCCATTTGTTGCATCCAATTATTTATAATGTTGAAAAATCGTTGTGAAAACGTTATTCGACTTAAGTAACTTCTATTACTAATCATTTACAGTTAATATACCTAAAGGTAATAATTGAAATGTATTTATTAGTAACACAGTTGAAGGTGCGAGCGCGCAAACGATAACAGACAGGCATTTGTTGCTGCATTTTCTTCAGTCTGATCATCCTGAAGGAAACAATAAGCTATCCTATCTCATTCCCCACTGCCTAAGAAAATTCCAGACGGCGGGTTCACAGCCTCTACCTGCATGGAAAAACGATCCTTGTTATTGAAAATAAATATTAGCTCGTGGAGAACTCGGGGGGGAAAGTTCGCTTGCCCTCTGCCATTAAGATACACGTCGCTTCATTATTGCCCTCCTTATCCTAGCGGCACATGCAAAGTTCCCATTGGTCCCATCTAATGAAGGTCAATGACACTGTGTCTTGGTCATAAGGTAGCGTCAACATATTGACGAACTGTTTTATCGACCACGTCACCAACAGGAACCGATAAACACACCGTGCGCCATGTGATCCACTTTCGTTTCTTCTCAACGAGATTTAAGCTTTTTTTTTTTTCCGAACACAAACGATTAATGTAAAAATCATTTCATATACATGCGGAAAAAACGAAACAAACAAAGAAATTTCTTGGAAATCGGTTCATATGATTCCTCCATTTATTGAAATTATTAAACAAAATAATTTAATTTAAGCGCCTTCTATGAATTATGTCGATTTGATAGAATTCCCGAATACTATAAAAAAATCAATCTTGAAAATGCTTGCATTTTTTATTGCTTTATGTATGTTTGAGTTCCAAAAAAGCATTAAATTTTTTTCTTTTAATCCCCGTATGATTTTTAAAGATAATAGGTTTAAAATTTAAACTTTTTAAATAAATATTTAGATGTTTCTAGCCCTTACCATTTTGGAATGCTGGGCACGGTGCATATCGGCGGTGAATCTCAAATTGTAGAAAGAGCTGGCCATATTTTAGTATACCCTTAATTTGAAATGCAATAATTAGATAAGAAATCGCGAATTCAGAATTTTGAAGGGATTGGTCTCTTTATTACTTCTCTTCTTTTGTGGTCGATCTTACTTAAAAAACAAACCTCGTTTCAGCAGTGTTGCACTTATTCAACTTTTCCACACAAATTAAACGAGTGAAGCTAGTATTTTTAGGTATAATAATGTAAATAAAATACTATAGTGAATCAAAACATTTAAAAAAATCTTTAAAACAACGATTACAGTAATTACAGTCACTAGTAAATAATCATCAGTGGCCTGGCAATTGACACCAGTGTCATTCTGAACTCAACTGCAGTTCAGGTCGGTAGACAGTTTTGATGCTGCTCATATTGGTCAATTATTGTACTATTGATTTACGCCACTCTCACACTAAACAGAGGAACTAAAAAGGAAAATCATGTTTTTGTGACTTACACCACTTTCATTCCAACCAGATCATATAATCCTCTTATCGGTTACAGCTTTATTTTTAATTGATATGAAAATATCAATTGCACCAAAACGATTTATAAAGTTCGTAGATATTCGGAAAATTACTGGCAGTACCAAACTAAACTGACAGTACCGCTTCTAAAAACCGCCGAAAGCTATTTTTTTTATAAGTTATTAAAAATTTTTAAAGAACGATATAAATTTTAAGTAAGTATTGCGAATGTAAGCTTCAGGAAAATAAATAAAATGATTGAAATACTTTTACTCAATAAGAGTGGCAACACTAAAAATAAATTTTTTCAATATATGGAAATATAGTTTTTAATTAATAAAAGACGAACAATTTAATTTATAGTCACGGAACCTTAATTAAGACCTTTCTTATGCATCATAGTAACTATGAATATAGAAATAATGAATATGAGAAAAATGAATATAGAAAGTAACTATGAATTTCACCTTTGTTTATATAGATATAGATTATTTTTCATTTCACTAAACAACATGGATTGCATCGGAAGATATACTTTCCTGTATCAAGCAAAAATCTAAAAAAAGAACTTCAGACAATTATAGAGTTCGCAAATATTACGAAAAACTTGGAGAAATTCCGGATATCAGAACAATCTCCAAATGGACATAAAACTGAAGAGAAGATATCGTATGTGCCAGAATCTTTAGTAAAACATTAATTACACGGTCTTATGAATAAATTTAATCTATCTAATAACCCAATGTGCAATTCTTGCAACGTTATCAATAATCTGGACCATATTTTGCTACATTTCTCTAGGTATTCAACCACTCGTTGTCGGCTCTGGAACAAACTGGGAGATAACCCTTCAAGAACCAACAGATTCAAGGAACTCAAAAGCATATTCTTAGAAAAAACCAAAACCTTCATATTTTCCTTCAAAATCTGAAGTTTTCTGACATTTGTCAATTAGAACTTTTTGTGGATGCGGGGATGATAGCCTTTGCAGCTAAAATTCTCATAACCTCGTCTTATCAATCAATTCACTAAACATTCTCCGCAACAATTGCTGAATATAAGAGAAATATATGCGATAAATTATTTTTTTCAATTATCTTGTTTGTTTCGTTTGGCAATTTTTACGTGTTTTAGTAAAAATCGTTTGATTTTCTTTTTTTATTATTATAATGCTCGTGGTAAATAAAAATAGAATTCTTGGTCGGTTGTAATGGAAGAATGCAATTCCTGGAACACCAATGTAGAAAAAATATAATTAAAAGTTGTTTACATTTATTTTATGTCATTGAATTTGTTGCTTCTTATACGGCGTCCGTAATTCTATATTTTATCAAAAGGTTTGTCTGAAAGTAGTGAAATTTAGAAAGACTGGAGCTACAATTTTTTGCTGTTCAGCTACTTCAACTCTATTTTTAATACGCTTAAATATTTGACTTTGGTTTGCTAAAGAGAATATCTGGCACCCGCTGTATAAAAATGTGACAATTTTATTTAAAAACTTTGGGTCTTCTTCGAACTTTTGAGATGCGGTGATAATCATCTTACTTTCTCTATCAGACACTTTCAGCGTGGCAGTTAAGATTCCATTTGGTGATTCCTGATTTTTCTCCGCTTTTTTTTTATCATGTACACGGGCATAAAAACCCCAACTGTGAAATTTTCAGTTAATCATTTCTGAAGTGCTGATCAATTGAGAAAGATTCAAGATGTGAACTGATTATATAAGAGGTAAGAATTACTCGTTATTGCTATAAGCTTGCTTTTATTGTTAAGAGAAATGAAATTAACATAAAATACAACTTCCAAAAATCTTAAGTGCTATATCAAAAAATGTCATTTCTCTCGAATTAACAATTTCGATTACCTAGTAAATGCAATTAAATGATCGAAAAATAATAGCAGCATAACCAATCAATAAACTTGAGAAAAGGGATATTTTTGTTTCACATCGTTAATGTTTTCCATATCTCAAATAACAAATGGGTATGGTAAAATATTTTGCAAACTTATTCTATAAAGCAAATGTAATTTTGCACTAAAATTTAAAAATCTTTTGCAGTCCATCTTTCTTTTTAAATACTTGATTGTTTCGGCAGTAAACACCAAAACTGACTCCATTTTAAAATGTAGATGTATACAATAACAGAACTTTTTTTAAAAGAATTTTTTTTCTCCAAACGTCTTTTCCAGAGTTAAACAAAATTTCAAGGACCATATTTTATGATAATTCCATTTTAGAATGCATTCCTATTCTTAGCAGTTAATCAAAACATACGCATATACTTTGAATAACTATTGCCTAAACCAGAGATTCCCAACCTGTGATACGTGTACCCCTGGGGGTACGCGAAATCAAAGTTGGTAATGGCGGACACAAGAAAACATAAGGGATTAAAAAAGTTACAGGATTTTATTTCCCCAAAGTCGTGTGAAAAGTAAAAGTGAAAGTTGGGCAATCTAAAGCCTCGCTCAAAATAAGAAAAAATAAAAATAGAGGAAACCTGGTAAATAATTGATATATCGTCTTTACCAGCCCCGATTATGCATGAGCCATCAATGTCTTCTCAAAAACTGTAGCTTCACTAGGCACCACTATTTTATATGTTTTTTTAATTTTTTCTTTTGGTTTAGGCTTATTAATTAAGCTTATTAATTCGAGTAATTTGACTCTTCAGCTTAACTAAGCCCTTAATATTATTCAAAAAACTTATTTCTATAGACAGATCGTTAGAGTTGTTTAGAATTAGCATAACAGTAGGGGTACGCGAAAATAAAAGGACTGATCAAGGGGTAAGCGAGGGAAAAAAGTTTGGGAACCCCTGGCCTAAACAATTAATAGTACACATCGAAGTTTCATACCTCAAATTAATTTATACAAATGAAGAATCTTGTCAGCTATCATGATTCTTTCCATGTATAAACTTCAATATGCATGTGAATAATTGTTTATATTAATTATACAAAGTGTTTATATATTTTTTGGAGACATCCGGTAGTTTCCTCATCATTTATAAATAAAATTAATTATTACCTGAAATAAGAGGCAACGGAGTAGAGTTAGGTGTACTTAATATTAGATAACGAAAATTCTTCCACCTTCTCATCAGAAGCATATTGTCTTTAAACAGAGTTTTCTAGCTTGTATGATTAATAAGAAACAAAATAAAATTTAATATCCTTAAGAGGGGGGCATTTCCCTGTGTAAAGAAGTCAGGTAATAAATTTAAAGAACTCAAGAATATACAGGGGAATGTAGGTAGGAATAGCTTACAAAAGATCTAATTTAAGTTCAAGGGGGAAAAAAAAGGAAAGAAAAATATCCATGCCACGATGCTAATAGAATTTTGTGGTTAAGAGTGGAGTAGGACAAAAGGATGGACAGGAAAGAGTGGAAAGGACAAAAGGATGGA
>BGPR01000930.1:48685-82668 GCA_013235015.1 Araneus ventricosus
AAAAATAAGTAAATAAATATGAATTCTCTTTTAACTGCTGGCAAGTTTTCGAAGTGCGATCCAAGATGGTGCGCGGCCGTTTTCTGGAACTTGGAAATGCTGACTGTAGAAGTTAATATAAATGTTCGTTGCAAATATGGAGTGATGTTTTTTTTGAAAAAATAAAAAAATAAATAAGTAAAACCTGGACCGAAACATCTTTCATATGATCCGAAATTGGTTTAATTTTCAAGTCGTTATTTAGATCTCACATCTGACATATCATGGAGCATTCACTATTCTCATTATTTGTTGATTTTTAAACACTTGCAATATCCTTAGTCTCCTAATGCCTGTTAATTCACAGATGGGGAACCCATGAAATAAATTTGATCTTGTAACATATTTGTAAAGCAAAAGCTAGTACCTGATAACCAGTACGAGCAATAAGTTGACTCAGATGACTACTAGTTGATTTAGATTTGCTAAAGGCCGCTTTATTCTAAAATAAGATTGTTCTCTATTATTATGCCTTTTAGTGCCCTTATTAATAGCATTCAGTTGGAAAGAAACATTTTTTTTTTTGAATAAATGTGATTTGCTATCAATTTTCAGTAAGTGGCTGAATATTTTTGTGAGTTCTTTGTGCAGCGCGCATATGCTCTTTACTTCATTACATTTGATAAAGAAATGTATTAAAATCCAAAATAACTAAATTTTGTCTTTAAAATATCAACCTGATTTATCTGATGTCACTGAAGCAATTGTTTTGCAATTTCATATATGAAATCAAACTATGAAAATGGAACTTTGTATCTTTCGCCATTAATATAAGATCTTACCGAAATACTTCGACAAAACTATCAAGAACGAGAAGATATGTTTAATGGAGTCAATTTACGCTCATGTGATGTTCATCAAATGCACCGCGCCGATTTAATTTGTAAATCCGCTGAGCTTTTTTCGTCTTGTAGTCATGCATAGATATTAGATAAGAGGCGTATTCATTTTTGTCATGTTACTGCGATGACACGCGAGCTGCCTATATTAATAGCATTCAACTGGAAATAATTTTTTTTTTTTGAATAAATGTGACTTTCTATCAGTTTTCAGTAAGTGGCTGAATATTCATAGTTCTGACTCATTGCAAACTTCACCAATTTTTAAAAGTAAAATTTACCAGAAGTTTAAATTTACATTCAAATTTTCAAAACATTAAATCTACTCCCAAGTATTAAAAAAAATTCGAAGATTTTAAAAGTCTGCAGATTTTTTGGTAGCTATATAGCAGATGTGAAATACAGAAAGTTAATAGTTACACAGTCACTATTATTGAATTTGTGAACTTTTGGAAGCTTTCGATATTTTAAAAAACATCTCAGAGCTAATAACTCAACATGATTTAATTTATTACTTATAAACATAACAAGTTCTTTATTATGACTTAATTATTTTAGTTTGAAACATCAAAAATTGACGTCTTTCTGATATACTCCCTTCTGATAATTTTTTTCAAAATAACTTTTTAATTTGAAAATTCTTAATTCAGATTTTGCATCTTATAAAAACAAGTCAATCTTATTGTTGCTTCATTAAAATACAAGCATCAGCTGCGGAAGAAGTATAAAAAAAAACTGTAATAATTCTGCCTTTCCACTCCTTTGCTTAAAAAAAGAATGACCCGGACGTGATTTGAACACGCAACCTTCTGATCTGGAGTCAGACGCGCTACCGTTGCGCCACCGAGCCACACGAAAGGAATACAGTTTTTAAATGTTTTAAATACAAATCTACATTAGAAAAATTCAATTTGATTACATTTTTTTTAAACATTTTGTAGAATGATTCTTTTCGTTGTTTAATGCGTTATTTAAATAACCAAGCAAAATAAATTTTCATTTTCGTGGCGCCATCTGTTGTAAAAGAAAAGAATTTTGTCAAGCTTCGATTTTATAAATATTGATAGATTTGCTTAAACCGCATCGAAATTTCTTTTTCTTCATAAAATCTGCATTTTGTTTATGTTTACCTTCATTTGTTTTCTCCGAAATTTTTAATTTAATTTGAAGAAACGTGGATTTCTTCTATTCTATTAAGATTGACTTAATTTTTATTTCTTACATAAGCTTTCTGAAAATCAAAATTATTACGTATAACTTATAAGTTTTCTTAAATGTGTGCTTTTTATTTTTTATAAAGGAGATTAAAATCTGGTACATCCATAAAAATTCAACATTTTTCAAATGTTATAAATTTTATTTATTCAGATATAAGCTGAATTATTTCATAACTGTTCAACTTTCTGTACATATTTCAAATTAATTTTCAATTTAATTTCTGACAAAATTATTTATTATTATTATTTTTATAAAGTTAGTTTTATTATTTTTTAAATCTAATACAAATTTTTTCTGTTAAACTGTCCCATTCCTAAAAATTTACTCAATTTCCTCTGAACGACGTAGTTTTATGCTGGCGAAATTGAATCTGCCGCTCGTTATTTTTTTTTTTTTCGCCACACTGTTTTACAATAATATAATTTACGTTTATATTATTAAATTAATAAACATTTAAAGCTTTAATTGTCCTTTTAAAAGAACAAGAGCCTAAATATTTTGAAAAGAATATTATTTTGAAAGAATCATGCTGTTGCATTGATTCATTACATTTCTAACCAAAACAATATAAATCCCTAACATTTTGAAAACACATTAAAGCAATGGAGTATGATCACAAAATTACACTGAACCGAGAAATCCTATTAGCAAAACTTACCGCATCTAAAATTATCAGATTGTGGCGGAGACTGGATGGTAAAAAATTTAGACAAGACGGACCCTTTAAAGAAGGGTGGGGGGAGGTACTGTGGGGAAAAAAAATTTTTTTCGTGTTTTTAACCCCTAAAAATTAAGAATTATTTAATCGAATTAATTATTAATTGCAAATTAATCATTTTTATTAACTAGATTGTAATTACTTACATTTTAATTGATGAAATTTTAATTAATCAAAATTAATATATCAAATATATACTAAGGCGGAACTATAAGTCCTTGAAGGATAAAGTGGAAAAACTATTTTTCGTATTTTTAACATTAAAAAAATGCTATATTGTCAATTAAAACTATTTCATTTCATTTTTTTAATCAAAAAGTTTCGTCCTCTTCACAAGATTGCCAATCAGTCGTGGCCAATCTCCTTGACTTTTTCTTGCAAAATATGTCAATCAAATCTTCAACATTGACTTTTCTGTCTTCATGAATGTTAACACAGGCTAGCCCTTTGAACTGCGTAAATAAGTCTTGAGGCGCTTTAAATGTAGAAAAACTCTTCTCTGCTGTGCACGTCGTTGTAGGAATCGTTCTAAATATTTGGAAAAGAGTTTAATTTTAGTTATATTAACGTCCCGTTTTGAAGCAACACGAGGGCTATTTTGGGACGGACCTCGTAATTTTGAACCACAGTCATATTTGAAGAAGAATTGGCACAGTCGGAAAGAAAGAACTATCACACTGTTTGACAATTTCAAATTGTCTCTGGTTTCCCAGCCACAATTCCTCATTTTGCTCGTTGTATTTTGAATTCTGTTTTTAATTGAAACTCCTAACTTTTTTTTTTTTTAAAAAAAACCTGTTGTACTTCAAAGCTGCATGTCAATATCATTGTCGTTGAGGATTTCATTTTTCAACGGTATAAGGCCTTCCAGAGATAAAATGCAATACAATTATAGGTTAAACCTTAATTCAAGTTCGTAAATAAAATGATTATATCAACGATAGAGATAAATATGATTCGTCTGAAATGTTCTTCAGCATTGCTTGAAGGAACATTTTCTCTAGTTGTTTACTTGCAACATGTTCTATGAAAAGTGGCGGCTCGTGTTAAGTAATCTTCGGGCTGCTGTAACTTTTAATCGATTCCTCTTCGTTCAGCGATGCATTTCTTTGTAACACTTACATTTTTTTGCCTTCTTTCATTAACTTTGAGTAATTAAACTTAAAATGAGAGAATAAACTAAAAACATTTTTTCTCTTCTAATAGGTAAGTAATTTAACAAATTTATTTTGATAAAACATTAAAACTCAAGATTTGTTTTACAATTCCTTTTCCTGTATTGCTTTGTACATTTATAAAGATTCGCGCAGCTGCCGCTGAACAATAAAATGATAATATAACATAATTTTTTTATCAATTAACAAGAAAAAAGTTATTTTATAACTTAATATGAAAATAAGAGTAAGCGAATATTATTTATTAGTATTATTAAAAATTACTTAAAAATAAACCCACTCTTCTTGTTTTGTTTCCAGCGAAAGGGTTAAAAACATTGACCTTGATGCTTGCATGACGATTGAAAAAAAGGTTTACTCTTTGAAATCAAAACATCTACATATAACCTATCCCGATTCATTTTGTGTGCGTCAGAAAATATTTTATTATTTTTTTAATGTTAAAAGGCAGACTTCAAGTTCTGATGTAGTATGTAGTAACGGGAATTGACAAAATGATAAAAAAAAAAGAGTAACTTATTCTATTACATCTATCTAAAGGTGTACTGTGATATTTTAAAATGGGAATACACTTATCAATATTCTTTCAGAAATTCTGTGTCTAAAGCGTTAAAAGTTCTCTTAAAGCGAATCGTGTTTTATTCGAAATCGAGGCTTCTTAAACTATGAATCATGATCCTAAATAGGATGGTACAGAATATTGGGGGTTGCGAAAATTTTGGAAACATTTTTATCGCAGAAAATTTCTCATCAGAGTTTATAACTAAAAATCATTAAAAAAAAAAATCCTTCGAGTTGCAAGAAATTTAATTCAAATTTAATGAATATAAAAATCATTTTCAATTAAATTTTTACTTATAATTAATCATTCTTCATTTCCTTACTTATTTTCAAAGTTTTGGCTCGCTAGAAAATGTTTGAAACTCTATTTTTATTTAGTTTATCTGGTGCTGCGGATCTTACAGTTCCCCCTTCAACTTAAAAACGTGGCAAGAGAAGGGAGGGGAAAGCTTTCGCTCTGTAACTACACATGCGCGCAGGCGGAATTCGGTGCTGCAACGCTCCACAGTTCAAGTTGCTTGTAGCTACATTTTCCTTTGCGCATAATCTTCGGGTAGTGAAAAAGTAAGATAGGGAACTCAGTTTTCTGCCTCAGTTTTTACTCGCGGCTTATTTGAAGATCGAAATAGTTTAATGTAAAATTTGGTTAGATTGTGATAGATTGAAGAATTAAATGAGAAATAATATAAATTGATAAAATTTACACTATGGGAAAAGTTGGGGTGCTGCAGTCTCTATACGCGAGCCGCCTCTTTCTAGGAACCTTCATTTCACTTCTAACATCGTCAGATACATTCGTGTTCAAATATTGAGCATAATTGGTAAAATGTACACAATACGAATTCAGTACGCGTACTATGAGTTGTGGAGAACACAGCTCGTAGGGGGGATGTACAGTCGTCGGAACTTACAACTTACAGTGAAAATTCGGTCAGGAGGGCATTTAGGGGACCAACCAGAAAGTAACGAAGATGAAAATGTTGTGAGCTCACCCCGTTTCACAGAAAGCTGATAATGATTTGTAATTTTCATCAATGGTTTTGTTTGCTATGCGTAATACTTGCGTGAATTTCCGTAAGAATAGCACGTATATTCGGGGAGATATACAGTAGACTCTGCTTAATGTGATCACTTCGGGACTTAAGAATTTTGATAATATTAACCGATTGATAACAATAACCGAATTGTGTAAAAGCAACTATATTTTTATCACATCAAGGGAAAAGAAATAAAAAGGAAAAAAAAATACTCCCCCCAGGGCTGTCTATAATTTATTTCAAAAATAACAAAAAATCCATTAATTATTGCTTTACGACAATTATTCTTTAACAGTTCATTTATATATTGTTCGTACTCGTATTGTTTTTTAAAATTTGTTGAAGGATGCTGCACGCAGCGTTTCAAAATATCAAGAGCTTGCCTCATTTCAGCGTTCGTTGGAGGGTTTTCTTCAACACATTCGTCACCGTCGGAATCATCAACTTTTATTGCTTGTCTTTCTCACAAACAGCTTGGAAAATTTCCAAGTCTGTTATTGTGGCAGCTAGTGGAATGTCCTCGTCAATGGTCATCCACTCTTTATACTTTTCCTTTTCCATACCTTCAGGAGGTTCAATGAAAATTACCGACGGTCACGGAGCTGCCTGCTAAATGTACGACCTGCAAAGAGAAGACAAGTAAAATAAACCCCGAAATTCTTGGAATATGTGGTTGGAAGTGGCCCCCATATGTTTCCTTACAAGTGGAGCGAGAAATTCCACGAACGTCAATCGTTAACGGTGGTTGAAAATGAGGGATCGGTCAATTCTCTAGCTCATAACTGATAACATTAAACGAACAATTTTGTGTAATTTGAATACGTTGGTTTGGGACCAGAGGTTTTTGATAATATAAAGCGAATGATAACATTAACAGCGATCACATTAAGCGGAGTCTACTGTAAATGATTTTTTTAAAAAGAAATCCTCCCATTTTCCCGCATTTTCTCTGACTATAAGATTTAGAGTTTTCAACCAAATCATAGGAAACTTACAGAATACGTGACAGTATAGTAGTGCAGCATTATATTGAGGCAGGACCTACTTGAATATTCAAGAAAATATGAGTATTTGTAGTAAATAATTTTTAACTGCACATATGCAAAACATAGTATCATTTTTCTTTCATAATTTTGAGGCTAAAGATCTAGCGCAGCTTATATAAAAAATTCAGTCAAATACCGCTACGATTCAGAAAGATATCGGCATTGCAGCGAACTGAATTTCAGTTGCTCTCTAAGAAAAGCTAAATGATGAGGGTTTTTCAACAAATATATACCTTTTAAGCGTGAATCTTCGCGTGGGTATTTAACATATTTCATCTTTTATATAATTAAATGTAACTGTTCGAAGGTTCAAATAAAAAAAAAATATCATGTTTTTTTATCCCCCTATATGTTTTTTTTAACAGGAAGTTTCCTTTCCGCACTGAAAACTGCCTCAGCAATCGTCGCTGTAATACGATCGCCGCACAGTTATATATCATTGCTGTATCTGTAAAACAACGAAAGAAAAGAAAAGACAATTTGTCGGCCGTTGTGGGAAGGAGGGGTCATCCCCCTTTCGTCCACGTAAATTATCACTTGTGTCTGACCTGTTACTATATTACTATTACTTTTCTAGAAAGTCTAGATACGAAAAGTTTAAAAAATAATATTAAATTAATGCATAGCATTCTGGACAGTCTATGATTTAACACCCGAAAGGGGCCTTGAGCCTCCAAAGCCCACCTTTGGAGACACCAAAAAGTACTGGCAGTATAAAGGTTAGACAACGAAATTTAAAAATTTAATTGCAAAATTAGTTAGCTCTCTTGAACACTATTTATTTTTGGTAATTCCTAATTTTAAGTAGCAATCTTTCCCCCTCTCTCCTCCACCCCGAGTTGCCACCACTGAATCTCAATTTGCAGGCCGAAGAAAGAGGTGAATATTGAGGCAGTTCAAATTATCGAATTCACATATCTATCAAGTGATTCGAAAGTTCCAGAAATTCCTGTAACTCTTAAATTTCCATGAAAAAACTAACAGTAATAGGTAATTCGGGAGACATGAAGTCATAAAAATGCGCCTTTTTCTATTAAATATATTCCAGATTCCTAAAATCAACTAAATTTCATGGTTACCTTATTCTTTGCAGTCAAGTTATTTCCTTGAAGTCATTAAAGAGGAAATAAAGGAAATAATGTTTCTTTCTTATTTTCTGAGATATAGAGGTTACTTTCTATCGTTTATATGTTTTAAACAAAGTTTTGCCTTCTCTATATTGCATTAATCTTTAAGCATGAAAGAGAAGACTTAGAAAGCAGGATAAAAAAATAAAGGATGAAATTTCAACAAGTACGGTATCAACAATTCTGAAAAATTGTGATTCGGTTTTTGAAGTTTCTGAATGTGTTGAAGGAGATTCAAATCCTTAAAATTTGACAACAGATGACGCAGTATTAAAATGGCTAAAATTGATACGAGACAAGAACGTACCTGTGATTGGACCTGAAAAATCTTTAACACTTTGAATAAAAGTGAGCATTATTTTGAAAAGTCTTCGTCAAAAGATTATGTTCAAAAGATATTAGGACTACTTTGTCCAAAAGTAAATAAATATTTTGTTTTTTGTATTCGAACTTTCATTTCTTTTGGTACACTGTAAGCAAATTTTCAAACTACATACATATTTGTACATTTTTAAAAATCAATTTCTTTAATAATTTAATTCCTTTAAGTCATCTTTAACCCTAAAAATATTAACTATGAATAATTGTTTTAATAAGAAAATGATAACACATTTGCAATATGCATATTGAAATTTCTACATCTCGAGTTTTTTTTCCCCTGGAATCTTCAAGTTCGATTGTATATAGAAAAAAAGAGATGAAAATTTAATTAATTAGAAGACAGAGTTGCTAATACGAAAGAAATTTTCCCTCTGACGTTACATACATTCATAGGTGTGAAATGAATAGTAAAAAAAAATGTCTCCTGATAATTCGCGTGCATTCCAGGAAACAGCCCGAGGCCTTTCAGTGTCGCCGCACGATAAGGTAAAATGAATAACTGTAGAGGGGAAGGGGGACACCTATTATTCCAAGTTTCCCCCTCTCTCTTTTGATACATTTCTCAAAATCTCTCTCGAAATCAATCGGACGTGACTTAAAAATAAATCGGGCCGTTAATAATGTGGCTGTATCTCTATGAGGTCCTCCTGCTTCCTATCCGTTTTTTTCCCCGGGAAGCAGGGAGGCAGAGAAAGAAAAAATATCCCTTCTGGCCGTCGCCAAGACAAGACCACTGCCCATAGCTACGCATTCACTCCTATCTGTTCCAACGTGCATCTATTGCGAAGCGTTAAAAAAGGATGCCAGGGGGACGACTTCCAGCTGCGGTTCGTTTGGGATTTCGTTTATGGGAGGATTTTTCACGAAATGAAATTATAACAGTTACTCTGTTAAAGTTATATAACAGTGATAAAAACGGCTCTTCTTTTCTTTTATTATTCCA
This sequence comes from Araneus ventricosus, assembly GCA_013235015.1. Taxonomy (NCBI): domain Eukaryota; kingdom Metazoa; phylum Arthropoda; class Arachnida; order Araneae; family Araneidae; genus Araneus; species Araneus ventricosus. The sequence continues at coordinate 57,770 of BGPR01000930.1, forward strand.
GTTTTAATAAATATACCATTATAATGTTTTCATGAATTGCAGAGGAATGACAGTCTTTCTCACATTGATCACGTTCATTCCATCTAAACTTTTCATTTGGAATGAAATCAGGTGACTTTCAAAATAAACTTGTACTTATGAAACAAGTCATCGAGCATATATAAAAATTATTTGTGAGATAATTATTTTATAATATCTGCTGTATCATCGAGTAACGTCTTTGTGCATTCATAATGATTACAAAATTCAGCTTTGTAGCGATAGACAGTCTGAAATTTAGACTAGAATTATTAAACTTGATGTGATTTTACTAGATCTTTAAAAGTTTTAACGAAACAAAGTTCAGTTTCTCTATTAATAGACGTTAACATTTTCTCATAGACATTAACAGTCTCTCATAGACATGAACATTCTAACAACAGCACCATTAATAAGTTGATACCGATTAGCTTCATTTTAACTAAGAACTAATTTTCATCATTTCTCATTCGTGCCTCTTTTTTTTTATTTCTGTTTGCTACTTTTAACAATGATTCGATTTTTATTTATGCTACCTTAAATAAATAAATGTTATTAAAAATTACGATTTCCGTTTTGATTTCTTGTTCCAAGTTTATAAAATTATTGGATCATGCTCACAGCACTTTACAAAAATCTGTGTTCCGGAATGGTCTCTCTCTCTATATATATTATTTCCCGCCCGTTTTAATTCCCGCTCTGGAGGTATATTAAATCTCGCGTTTTGGCATATTGATTATCAAAAGAATATTCTAATTACTTCCACGCGCCTACACAAATTGCAAAATCAGCGACTTTTTGCCGCCATTCTTTTCCCTAAAACACTTACGTAATTTACTAAAAATAGCTATTATTTCCTTCCCTTTGATCACGTGTCTATATGTTAAATCCCTACCTGAGGAAATGCAGGGATTTTCTGTTCGCTTTTTACTTGAAACTTAAACCAAGATGTACGTACATTCCGTCACTCTCCCATAATAAAAGAAAATTAGACTATAACTCGACTTTTTACTGACTACAACCACGAATACATTTCATATATATATATATATATATATTAAATAGCTACTGTGGGTAGTCAGTCTCAAATTCTAATAATAGATAGTTAACTTTTATTATTTAAAACATTAAGTTAACTTTTTTTTAACGTACCATACTAGATATACGAATTGAATTCTCTCGCACATTTTATTATAATTTGAGTTTTTAATATGAAATCCAATTATATTTTGAATGAGCAATGCACTAGGGGCCATTTCATTTTATAATTATTAATTTAATTAAAGGTATTAAGGAGGAATACAAATATTTCGTGTTGATAACAAAATATAAATTATATTACCTGCATATGATGAAGTCCCATTGAAATGCTTATTTATAACAACAGCAACAACAAAAAAGCTATTTGTGAGTATTTTAGATTGAAGAATGAAATATTTTTTTATTCGATTAAGCTTTTCTTTTTTGCAATTTCTTGCTCGATATAATGGAGAGTTTGATTTTAATTGAAAGATAAAAATGCAGTGCTGTCCACAGTAAGTTAAAACGTGTGCCTTATTATCGATCAATAATAACAAGAACAAAGAAATCGCTCTAAAACAATAACTTCAATACGTATGGACAACATATTAATCACCTGTCATCTGAGCTGAAAGAAGCTCGAGCAGTAATAAAAAAACTCCCACCTGAGAGAATTCTTGATCCATGATCAATAGCTTAAAAACTAAAAATACAACTATATTTTATATTTATGGCCCCCAAGGGAGGAAAGGGGACTGACGCGAGGGGTGGGGGCTCGAAGGGATTAACGCTACGGTGGGGTGGGGAATGATGTAGGGAATGAGGAGAGGGGGAAAAAAATTTGGCCCTTACCACTCTCAAAAAACAGGGGGTTTCAAATCAGACTGCTTGGTACTATGATGAACGCTTTTACTCGTTGTCATGGTTACTGACATTAGTGATATTATGAAATATATTCGAATTTATTAAACCTTATCTTTGTGTTGTTGCCTGTTGGAGTGCATGTCAGTGAAATGTGTTAAATGTGAAATTTTGATGTCTTGAGTTCTTTGATTAATTTTGTGTTCATATAGTACTTTCTGAGATTTTTACTTCAGCACGTTATTAATCTAGTAATTTTATTCAAAGTTTTAAATTAAATTCAGGGGAGTATTTGAGTAGTTAAATTTTATTTTGTTTTAAGATTATTTTCTTTCAGAGTTTTGCGAAATTTCCCTTCCGGTTTCCGATTATACAACATTTTAAAGTAGAACTTACAAATAGTATAATTTATTTTTCCCTTATGATACATATTCAAACAAATGATGCAACAAGAAGTAAGAGGTTGCAAAATTTCGAATGTGATGGTGGTCAGAATGAAAAAATCTGTTTGCTTTGTTAGTGACTAGCCACCACACCATGATTACTGACTTCTTTTTGTAACTAAAGTGACTATAGTGTCTTTGAAAGGCTTTTTTTCTTAACTTGAAACATACATGGATTGTAATTACTGTAGTTTAATAAAGAAATATTAAGAATTTCTGAAAATCTATACATCTGCTCATGTAAGAAATTCTTAAACTAATTTTTAAAAAGGAATAGTAAGTTACATTTTGTTCTAAGCTTTTCTGTCCTTTTAGAACTTTTAATATATATATATATATAAACTTTTATAAAAGAATTTATTACGAGCATGAGAATGATGTCCTGTATTGATTAGGTATTTATATGTACAATCGACATTGTAAACGCTACTTTTCGTCTTTGTAAGAAAGTTTGTGAAACATTATTTGACTCTATGAATCGAACTACTAATTAAATATATGGTAGAATGAGTTTTATTGAATCTAGAAAAGCAACGATTATTATGTATTACACAACATGAAGCCTTTATTATCAAATTTTTAAACGCAGTTAGTTGGTTTTGTTAGAAAAACTTATAATTAAACCCATGTTCCATCGGTTTTTAAAGATAAATTACATTTCGAGATTTTAAAAATGAATATTTGTGGCACTTTTTGTACTACTTGTATCAGCGAGTAAAATTTTGCAAATAATCCATAGCCTTACTGTTTATTGAATCTGTTTTTATATCTTCTGCTGAGTTCGTAAATGATCTGCAATATTTAATATTTTTTTGTTTTGTTACTCAGTTATTTGACTTCTGCCATATATATTCTTTTCTTAGCCAGCATTTCTTCTTACAAAATAAAAATCCTCCATTTCGATAATCACAGAAATGAGCATTCGAATTTTTTAAAATGCAAAACAAGTTTTGTTATTAATATTTAATGCAGTAAGCGTTGCGATGGAAACAGTTCTGTGTTCTCACTCGAAATTTTCACTCTGTATAAATGCAAAATAAGCACTGTTGTTAACATTTATAATTAATTTAATAAGATATTTGTTGTTACTCTAACGCATAGAAACTCTGAATAGGGTTTTACCTAATGTAACCTTAATTATATACATTTTTTTCCTACCTCAGGAGGTAGTACATATTTAATAAAAATTTCATAAATATCACACAAAATCAATATATTTTTTTGTAATTTGTTTTAAATTGCTTTAGTAACTAAAAACTTTAAAGTAATGGACACAGAACATTATCTTTCACAGGACACTGCATTTCAAACAAGTATATTTATTTTGGTATGCATTCATGAACAGATTTATTTGCATATTTCTTGATCCCGCATTTTGACTATCACGGTCAGTTTCTTTCAGCAGTCATGTAGTGCGCGTATATGCTCCAAGTACAGTTATTTTATGCTGCGAAGTAGAGGAAAAACTACCCGTAATGCAGCATTAGTGAATTAGGTGTGCATTTCAGATAGTCTTGAGCTTTCGGTAAATTGTTGCATTATGAATCCGCTATTTTGACTTCTGAAAAATTAACGTAAGATTCGTTTGCAACTTCAAAAATACAAAGTTAAGCATTTTCGGCGCTTATTTTTGATAACTTTTCAAGATAGTGAATTTTTTGCACAAAATTATCGAAAAAACACTTTTTTTTCAGAATTTTTGAAAAAGTGCAAATTGTAAGACATTCACAATAAGCGTATCAAATGACTGCTAGTTCTGAAAATCAAAGGGTTGGCTCTTTTTTTTCCGATTATGAGTTTTATTTTATCACATTTTCTATAGATCTCTCTGAATGCCTTCAAGTAGGTAAATGCACTTTTTGAGCACCCATACAATTGTCAAAGATCTAACGCATAATAATTAAAGGGAAAATTCTATTCCTAAAGAAGTGAAAGACATACCAGTGAAATTACAGGAGATATGAAACTATTTGTTTTGTGAAATGCGAAATAATTTTGTTTATATTATATATTTGTTTTATTATATATTTTACACTTAGACACCTAGGGTCTATGATTTCCTTCATATGGTCGCTTTAAAATAAGTGACATTATTGACTTACTTCTAATATTAGTGGGGCTTTGTCTAGCTACATTTTTTAAAAATCGAATGGAAATTTATTTGATTAGATCCTGCTCATTGAATTCATCTTTGAGATACAAAATAATGATAAAATGAAATAAAAAGATCTTTACCCTAGTTTTCTATTCACATGCCATTTAAGTTTCTGAATTATGGTATTTTAATTACAGTACTTGCAGTTTTGAAGTATCAGTTTTAAAATTACTTTATTAACCCTTAGCGCTCCGTTGTCTCCGCTCAGGCGACATGAGTGGCATGCATACTTTACTTTCAAAACGCGTATGATGCAATTTTTATTCAAACAATTTAGACAGGATTTTACCGAGAGCGTTACTGCTTGTTTTGGTTACTAATCAAAGTAACTGCGTAGTCTTTTAAGGAATTTAATCTGCGAATGTGACATGCAAAGTACATCTAATTAGTTTTTGGATGCAAAGGGTTAAAATAATCTGTGTTATTGAAGAATTTTTTTTCTCTGTGATATTGAGACAAATGTAAGAAATCAATCGAAGTTCCCATCTGTAAATATCCAGTCAAAGAAGTCAATTTTTTTCAAACGAAATGACTTCCATAAACATTCAAAAATCCCTGTTTGTCTTGTAACTTACGATTGGAACAATTCAGTAGTGTTGCAACGTTCCCATGAAGTACAATTTTTGTAACCACTAATTTTCTGTTATTCTGGATACTGAATACCCTCGCTGTCGAGAAATGGTTTGATTTCATTTATACGATATAAACCGGCGGGAGTGGTCTCCCCTAAACTTTCTCGTATACTTCCCAAAAAGTTGTCATTTTCCCTCTAACTAGGGTTGCCATACGTCCCGTATACTATTTGTCCCGTTTGCTTCCTAAACTCTGAGTCATTACAATTTTAAAATGACCTGCGCCCATTTTTATGATTATGTGTAAAAGGAAAATTATAACAATTAAAAAAAGTAAAATTAGCTTTAAAGTGTGACTGGGTTAAAAAGGATTAGCTTCTCATCTTTTTTTTTATTATTCTACGCGTTCATTTCATTAGATTGCTTAAAGTTTATTGATTTTTTTTATCAGAGTAAAATAAGCTATTACGTACCCACTGTTTTCATGTTTTATTTATTTAGCACCTAAACGCCCCCGTATCAATGCTTGGCAATTATGGCACCCCTATCTCTCCGCGCGTAGATAAAAAAATTCGAACCTACTGAAACCCAGAATGCAATCCTTAGTTTCCTTTAGAGCGCGCCAAGATCACACTCGCCAAGACGGAAATAGCCTCGCGTCAAACACCGAGCGCAAAATACGTGCGGTCCTGCGTTCGCGGACAGACAGACTTCCCGTGGACGGATTTTGTCCAAAATTTGACGGAAACCTACAAATTATGTGTCAAGTTCACATACCAAATTTCATCCCTGCATCTCTAATAGTTTTCGAATTATCGTGTTCACAGATGCACAGACACACAGACAGATATAATTCCAAAATTGTGTCTTTTGGACTCAGGGAGGTCTAAAACGTGGAGATTCGTCAAAATTTCGAGTTCGAATTTTTTGACGATTACAATACTTTCTCTTTGCATACTTCGTATACGAGAAAGTAAAAACGCCGATATGCAGGGTGAACACAGTGTTTCGACTCTTGGGTTTCTAGCCTCCGGTCATTAGTATTGCTAGAAGGATGTGGCATAACAAAAACAGTAACCGAAAAAATTTGGAATGCACCGCATACCTTTAAAATGACAAAAAATTTCGTATCAATCGCAAGTAAACATGAGGAGGAGGGTGGAGTAAGGTAGAGATGGAATATCGTTTACTAAAATAATATAATTTTTAACATAACATATTCTTATCGGCAAATTCATTCACACTCAAGAGACAGTTCGGTGGGGAAAGGCATGAAATCATGGGAAAAGTAAATCCATGATTAGTGTTGTAGTATTTCTTTTATTTTTTCGGACTCCTGGCGTCGTATGGTGAAATTCATTTTAATGTTTCATTATTGTTATTTTGGAGTTTTTCGAAGAATCTGCTTGATAGTTTCTTGTGGAATTCCTACGAGGTTGGTAATTGAAGGTCTTTTCTATTATTACCATTTCTTATAAACCAAGCTATGATGCTCATTTGACGAGCCGTTTTATTTTGATCTTTAACGTGGGAGGAGAGCCGCCGGGACCTAAATTTGTCATCAATAGCTTATTAAAGGTCTAGCATGGTTTTATATATTAGGTGTTTATTTACTTTCGAGAGTTTTAAAACCAAATCCAATAAGGGCCTTGCTTTAGTGCCTTTAAAATTTTTCTTAATTTTCTGGATATGATTTTTGCAAGTTAGGTATCTGTTGCCTGAAATATCCAGGCAGGTTGTTTCTGGTTTGCAGCAATTGTTTTTCTGAATAATTTGGGTGAATATGATTGCAATCTTCTCCAGGCTAAGTAAACAGCTAGGCATTTCTCTACATCTGCTTTAATCTTCTATTGTATGAGACATTTTACAAGTTTGCTTGCTTGCAGCAGTAATGCTTTGCTGGTGGTGAGAGCGTAATGTTGCTGTCTCATCAGCAAAGAGACTGGCTTCGAAGTTTTTGATTTTAGGGATGTCATTAGTGCAGATATTGAAACATATGGTACGGAATGAAAAATGCTTTAACATGTCCCTAGTGGGAAGGCATCGAACCCTTTCGTACTGAATATTTGAACAGTCGCTCTCTGTTTTACTAAGTTTTTTTTTAAACTTTTGATGATTAAGCCCTCTTACTTTATAGCAACGGCGTTGGTTCTTTAGGACGTCTTAATTACTAATTTCAAAATTTTATCATAATGGCGTTCGAAGGATAAATGATGCCCCGAGCATAGTGTATTTTTTCTCTCCCTCCCCTCGCCATATTTGTGAACTGATACACAATAAACTCAAGATTATTTTATCTTTAAGGTGGGCTCATCGATGCCTCCTTGTCTTCGCCACGCCACTGGAGGTGCGGGTGAAAGGCAGAGGGAACTGTTTCTAGAGTGGTGTATCTTTCCCCTGTGAAACGACACTTATGAATGACACCAGATGAAAACAATGTGGAACCAGCCTTTGTGACTCAAATATTTATAAAACAAATGAAACCACCATTATGTGGATAACAACCTTTAAAAATTTTATCAATGAAACCACGTTAATTATATTTTCATTTTAGTTTTGCTTCAAAGCCACAGATTGTTGATCAAGCTAAATGTTTGAAAAGAGATTTTGAGAGAAATATCACATCTCCTGCTTGAAATATTTGATTACATTTGAAACTTATATGCGATTTAACTTATTATATTGGATCATTACTATTATTACACATTACGTTAGTGCATATTTCTTAATTTTTTTCGGAATATAACACTATTATTTATTTACTAGAAAATAAATAATAATATGTAAAAATGGCAGAAACTAAATTTGAATAATTTTCGAATATTCTGGTTGATATATAAGTCTGCTGGTGACGCTCAATAATTCTTTATGTGCTTGCTTAATTGAATTGCTCATTCATATATACTCAAAAGCAGGATCGCGATAAAATTTTTGTGGGTCGCTAAATTTAAATAAATTTATTCGACAATAAAGAATATAATTTTTTCTTTAAAAAACGTGGTCGCGATCCTTCTGGAGGTCGTGAAAAGTTTTTACACAAAGTGAGGGGGGGTCAGAAATGAGAATAGTTTGCCCATCACTATCAAAAGAAACGGCGTGAATCATATGTTTAGGAAAGGATTAATGCTGTACTTAAATACCCATTACACGAAATTACTCTTAATTTTAAAATGCACTATAGTGTATGCTTGTATATCTGTGAGTGCTTAATTCTTTAAGTTTAAAGTTGTCTAAGGCATCCCTCCTTTTCAATTCAATCTCTAACTTTCCTTTCTTTTCTGTACATTATACAAAAAATGGCATGTAGTTAAAAGAAATCTTCTCATATGTATTTTGCATTTTCTTGTTATGATACGCTGCAAAATGATAAAACTGTGACTATTTCCCACTTTATTGAAATTCTAACTTTCAATAATCTATGCACATGATTATACTTACCTTCTCAAGTAGAAAATGTTAATTCTCTTTTCTGTCACAACACTGTCAGAGCACCGTTTTGTTTTATTGCGTCACATTACAAACTGTACGAGCACACCCAGTAAGCTAAGATGTAATGTTTTACGAATGTGTAAATAAAAAATTTGAGATGCGGTAAATGTGGAACACAATTTTCGGTAACGCGTTCATTTTTGTATGTAACATTTCAAACTTTCCTTTTAAAGGATTAATATTTTTATGCTGACTAAAAATTTATGTTCTTTTTCATAAATAATATCAAGAAAATATATAGGATTTTGAGTAAATAATTACAAGGACATCATTTTATCAGTTGGATTGCATTTTTTAGCGTCTACATCTGATATTGCTGCGAAACTAATATCGATCCAAGACACGTGTAGGAAGCACCCTAAAAAAGTGCCGCGTAAGGCGGAAATAAAAAATAAAAAACTTACGTAAGAGGAAAAAGTTTTTTCTTTCCCCTCTCTCTTCGATCGAGTGAAGAAGCAGACAACGGGAAAGAAATGCTGTCAATAACCTACTTCAAGGTCAACGCGTTTCTTCCCATGAGCCGGATCAGCCTTGACCGTGGCAGTGAAAGTTAGCTATAAAAGAGTTCCAGACAAGAAGGAAGGAGGAGAAAGAAACTCTGCAGGTGAAAAGGCTAAAAAGTTGAGAAAAGAGGACGTCTTCTAATTTTTAGATCTGTTTGGCAGAGCATATTTCAGTTTAAAATAAATGGCGAAATTTCAGATATGCTATTTCTCTAGTATTATAAACATTGATATAAAACATGATTTTACATCCTTGAAGTCCAAGCGGAAAATTCGAAATTTCAAACTATCTGAAAAAAAATTTAATTTAAAATAAAATTTCGATTTTTTTTTTTCTTAAAGAGTTTAACACGACATTTTTTAAAAAAACACCATAAAGAACTTCTGAATAAAATTCGGAATTAGAGTTATTTTTTTCAGTTAAAAATAATTTGATAAATTGCTGAAATAACTTTCATGCTTTCTTTTTTTAAATGCAAGCTTATTACAAACACAAAATATTGTATTTTAATTCTTATATGAAATAAACATTTATTTTACAATGTTCCTTGCCCTTCAAAAAAAATTTCAGATAGAATCACATAAACAAAAGAAGATTCTCCGCAATTTTCATCTCAAATTCGTTATAAAAGACTGTTAACATCATATTTCATTTGAAAAGAACTTTATATTTTTTTAATAATTAATTCACAAAGCGGAAATTTATAATATTGCTAATATTTCCTTTTAGAGCTATAAAATCTTATTACTCAGTCTATCTTGAAGCTTTCTTAACAATTCAAGTGAATTAATTAAAATTAAACCTCTTAAAAATGTTAGATAGTAATTTTATATAACACATTGTGGTGGACAACTTTTCACTACTTTTAATTTCAGAACAGATGGTTTAAGATTTTGAGATAAAGAAGGCTCTTTCATTTCAAAATAGACAGTTTAAAGTTTTTTTTTTATGTAAGACAAATAAAGGACCAATTCCTTAAGAATATATGATTTTCAAATGTTATTCGAAGCGATCCTTTAGATAAGAGGCAGTTAATTAAGAAATTAATAATTTGTCTTATGGATGAGCTCTGTGAAATGAAAAGCTCCAAATATTTCAATGTTTAGACCAATATTTCAATGTTTAGACCAATATTTCAATGTTTAAACCAATATTTCAATGTTGAATGCCTTAGTTTATTTTTATTTTAGTAAAATAATATATTAAGTATATGAAAAATTTTAGCATATAATTGACCAAGCGAAGCGAGGTCTTTGTTCCAACTCGAAAGTTCAGTATTTCTTCTGTTTGTTACGAAGTCACGACAAAACGCGCTTCGAATTTCTTCGAATTTGGCATGAAGATTCCTCGGGGTCAAAAAAATGACATATATGTAAGAATTTTTATCTTTTTTATTCCGTTTCAAGATGGTGGTTGTTTTAATGATTTCAGTGTTTTGGCGAGTCAATGTCGAGTTTGGCAGCATTTAAACAGATGAATCATTTCGATAAAAGCGAGTCATTTAATTGTAATTTTGTTATTACTGATGAAAGCAGACATTTAATTGCAATTTTGTTAATAATGATGAAGGCAAAGATTTGTGTAAGTAGTTCATATAAAAAGGGAGATAAGTATATGTGGTCATAATTCCACGTCGATGTCCATCTAATCTTATTTCTCTTTTCTTGAAAGTATGTTTTTCAACGACCCTAGCCAAACGGTTCATGCTATAAAAATTTGAAGACTATCTCTAGTCTCGAGCTTAAAATTTTCTACAACTTTGTTTCAATAGATATTTGATGTAACTTTATTAATATGTTAATGTATTTATTTTGTAAATACAGTGAGTAAAATCTGTGCGTAATATAGGTGCGTAATATTGTACATCGATTGGTTTAAGATTGTAAATATAGCTTTGTAAGAATAGTGTATGGGCAAAGAAGTTATCTCACGAGAGACAAACTATGTCTGGTGTTCTTGGAAATAATATTGTCTTCAAAATGCGATTACTTTTAAACACTGCGATTAAGAAAAGATCTTAGATTATTGAACTGAAAATTGAAACGTAATTTTACTCAATCGTCATAACTTGAATGTTGATTAATAATAACTAATTAATGTATCTACTCTCTTTTCATGCGAGCATAATTTAAAAATTTTTGAATCGCAAATTCAGTATATACTCTCTCTTTTTTAAAAACATTTTTAATTGCTGAGTTTAAATTTTTGTTGCAATTATTATTGTTATGAAAGTAATTATTAATATTTCTAGAACTAATAAAATTCCAGAATATGTTAATAGTTATAATATGGTAACTTGATCTAGTAATGATTTGAATTTACTACAGATAGTACATTACTTTTTTAGTTAAAAAAAAGAGAGACATAACATTTAATAAAAAAAGGTATTAGAATGTTACGTTTACTTGCACTTCTGTAAGAGGTAAAATATATAAAATCGTAAATCTTCCCTGCCCATCCCTTCTACTGTCAAAAAAGAACCGGGACCAAAGTGGGGGGAGGTTGCAAAAAGGCGCATAATAAAATTAAACTCAGGAAAAATGACCTCATCCTTTCGCTCATTGGATCCGAATAGTTTTATTTCACAACCCCCACCCACACACTTATGCTCGAGGGTAGAACATGAAAATGAGATGGAGGCAGAAAGGGGGGGGGGGGGAGGCTCAAAACGAAGCGTGTGATATGCCGTGGAATGTCTATATCTCAAACATACATTTAAAAATCCGTTGATTTGTAAATGATATTCAATATGTCTCTTAAACGTTACACAAGTAGAGAAAGAAATATTGAATTACCATGATTATAGTTTTTATTTTCATTTTATACAAATGGTAATTAATGATAATTTTCTGTAGGTGGAACTAATTCAGTTTCAGTACAAATATGATCACTTTTCATTTCCTAATGTTTATATTCAGCTTTTCTTCCTTCTGCTGATTTAGATGGTAAAGCTCAGTTATAAAACAAAGTAAAATAAAATTAGTGATAGTGTAAATTTACGTTTTCTAAATAAATACAGATTTGTAATTTAAAGAAGTAAGTAAAGATTATTTTTCTCACCTTTGATCTGATAACTAAATTTACAAATCGATGAAAATTTCAGATTTTCATGCTTCAACTATGTTGTAAATTTTTCCAACAGTGTTTTTGTTTCTTCGAGAACGCTTTTGCTTTTCGGAATCAGAGCGTTTTTTACCTTCTCGTATTTCAAGTAGGAACCTATACATCGAAAAACTATTGCAGTCGTCATGGTTTTGATGAAATTCAACATTTTAGACCTCCCTGAGTCCGAAAGAGCCGTTTTTGGAATTATGTCTGCTTGTTTTGTATGCGGACTCGATAACTCAAGAAAGCGATAGGCTTGATGAAATTTGGCAGTTGTTCTTTACAAAATTATAACTCTTCATCAAATTTTAGTCCAAATACTTCAGCAGGAAAGGGGCATTTTACCTAAATGCATACTTTATTTTCTTCTCGACTATGCTATTGAGTTACATACAAAAAGAATCCCATTTACAAGAAAAATTTTGTCGTTGCTAATTCACTTTGAGAGATTTTTTAAAAACATTTTTTTAATTGTTGCGTTAGTTCACTTGTGTATCACCACTCACGTCCAAGGAAATTATAACAAATATTTTTAGTTATTGCATTTATTTACCTGCACATTTCCACTCTATTCATTGCAAATAGCAGATATATTTGTGAGCACGTTATTGTGACTATAATTAAAAATAATATTCCTAGTTGTACGCAAATCAGGATTAAAATATGAATTAGAACCTTATTACTAACAAGAATAACCAATAAAGGATATTTGATTCTTCACCTACTACCATAAAAGAGCAAATTATGTCAGCAATTCGTTCAACTTAGAAAGGTAGGAGGAACACGGAAAATCGCTTTTCCCGTTATTTGTTCGTGTCATTACTCAGTATCATATTAATGTTCGACTTATTGCTCGCGTGAAATAACAGTCAGTGTTATTGTTGGAGCTGATTATCAGGAAGAAATCGGTGAATTATGAGGGGAAAGAGAAATGGGAGGGAAGAAAATCGTTTAATGCACAGGTTCATTCACCTAATATTCTATATTGCCTTCGAAAGGTTTGCTGGTTCAGCTTTTTTAGAAGCAGCAATATGTACAAAACTATAGATGATTAATCAGGTGAACGATAGCAGGATGCATTTTTTTTCTTTTGGGGATATTCTTTCTGTTTTTGCTAGATGGCTTTCATTTCAGTCCCATCATTTATTGTTCAAGCAAAAGCAAACATATAGGTAGCTAAAAGGAAGTTTTGGCAATTAGTAGGAAGTACTTATAACAAAGCATTGCTACTAATTTTATAGAAGTGCTTATTTCGATTAGTTTTGCAAATTTTTTATTCAATAAAAGGATTTTATTTGCCTTATGAACTTCTAATGCGATTTTAAACTATATACATATTTAATTATTTAACTAACGAAATGAATTCAAATGGTGTTAAATCTATTCTTTTGAATGGTTGGAACTGAAAATGCACGGATGACTTTGAAAGAAGTTCCAAAATTAGTTAAATTGATCTGATATTTCAGGTAAATATCTCGTTTTGAAGATATATTGGAGTTATTGGTATCAATCTCTCATCTGGTAATTTTGTTTTATGGCCTGATGATTAGGGCGGCATCTTATTCGGAAGTCCATTTTTCGAACTTCCGTGTGAGGACGTGTTTGTTACTTCCCCGATCATGCTACCAATCTTCAGTGGAACAAGGACTCGTCTTGTGACCTTCCAATCGTACAGCTTGTTCGCATGTCTTAACAAACCGATTACTTGAAGCACTTATTTTCGTTGAGATTTCGAACTTTATTAAGACCCTTTCTTATAGATTTAAGAAACAAAGGATAACCACAGTTCTTTAACCATTGTTCTTCATTCTCTCAAACACTTTTTTCTGACTTTTATGTCTGGGATGCCCATAGTGCTAAAGGAAGCATATTTTTTGATAATGTTAAATACACATTTTATCACTTATAAGAACATAAAACAGAATAATGCATGAAAGCTTACAAAGTATAATTATTAAAACCAGACAATGCTTCGTTTTCACTCTCTATACATTTCGTAAAACCATTTTTAATTGACAGACCTTCCCCGAAAGAATCTGTTAAACCAATCTTTCCTCTTCCTTTCCTTTCCAACCTACCGTAGCATTCTGGTATCAGGTTTCTCAGGTAAGCCCCAACAGAGTCCCCAAAGGATGGGGAGTGGGTCCTCTTAAGAATGGTGAAAAATAAAATCAGAACTGTAGAAGTCTTAAATGAGGGGAGGCAATAATTTTTTTCAAGGAAGAAACAATCGCCCCGGAGACTGCAGCCGTACGCGGCATGCATAAAAACTAACCAGTTACCATCTTCTTCTACTTCTTTCTTTACTTTTTCTTTATATCCTCGGGTCATTTACAAGGGGTGAGAGAACTTCAGATTGCAAGGATGTATTTTTTTTTGCTTCAAGTTCAAGGGGGAGAAATAGGTGACCGGAGCGAACTCATAGATGAAACTTATTAACTTCCTGGTTGACCTTGGCTTAAAAAGAAATAAGCAAAGAGGTTTTCTGTTTGATTTAGGGCTAACGTTACTTATGTAACAGAAATTAAAGTTCTGTGCGCTTTAAAGCTGTTTGGACAATACTAATGCGAACCTATATATCTCCTTATAGAATAATCGAATACAAAAAAAATACAGAAGAAATAACAATACACCTTTTGTTAATTCGTTAATTAATTATGGACAATATTGTTGATGCAATCACTGGATGCTGCTGCGTTGGCGTGTAAAAGATGTATTGTTATCGCTATTGTTTACTTCTTCTGTTTCTTCTGTATTTTTCTTTTTTTGTATTCGATTATCTGTATTTTGTATTTTATTGGAAGTTGCAGCATTTGCGCCATTCTGTCTAATACAAAAGTTTAATTAGTTTTTTAATTTTTGATATCTTTTGTTAAATTATGTTAAGTGTAATTGTTCCTTATAGAATATTATATTTCTTCATTTGTGATATTAAAAAAGTTTAATTTATTTGATAAACATTTTTCATTGAAAGTGAACAAAATGTAAGATATTTTAAATGTCAAAATCATAATTTTCTAGGAAGTTACTTACGGGTTTCTAAATATTTATTTTTACATTTTTCAAACTTCGCAGTAAAATACAGTAAAGCACCTTTTATACGTCTTTCAAGGGGTTGACGTAAAAAGACGTATAAATGAAAAGAGGTATACACGAAATTTTACTAAACAACTTTGATTACTACAAATTTATTGCTACTAATGCGAATTCATTTAAAAGTATTAATTTTAAAGTTTTTTAAGATAGTACTAGTATATTACTGCATGGTATAAAAGTCGATAATTAAATTTTTAAATTAAACATTTATCGTAAAAGTGAGAAAAATCATACCTTTATTGCAAATCTTGAGTACTAATTATACATATATCTTATACAATTTATGAGCATGCAGATAGACGTTTAATTAAAAAAAATCTCCAACCGTCGTCAAACGTGCTGTTGTCTGTAAGTATTAAGTACAGCGTAATGAATCGAATTAAATTCATTGAATGCTTTTTCACTATTCTTTTGAAAAAATAAATAAGTTCCAAGTTTTTCAATGAAGTCCGGTGGAATAACTTCTTCCTCATCGCTTAAATTAGTACCAGACAATTTGTCTTCGATCAGTTGTGAATAATTTCGAAGGCATGATATCTTTATCACAGTTCACATACTAGAAAGGAGGAAATTTTACATTTTTGAATTGGGGAAAATGAAGCATAACCGAAGCTTTGAGTCGTATAAACGAAGTACTTATCATTACAATGAATGCGAATGAATCGGGACTGTGATAAAACGACGTATAAATGTAAACGACGTATAAATGAGAAACGTATAAACGGCGCTTTACTGTAGGAGGAGGAAATGCTTGAACCCATGCTTAGCTTTCACACATTCAACCTCCCCTCTCCCTCCCCCAAATGATTTAGATTTTTGTTGAGTTGTTAAATTTAATACTCAGCGAAGTGTACACTGTAAAAAAAATTAGTGCAACGCAACACTAAAAATGGTGGCAACTACTTTACACCAAAAGTGGTGAAGTAATACACCAACAATTATTCTTGGTGTGGTGAAACACCAAAGATAATTCTTGGTGTAATCAAACACCAGGAATGTTCCTTTACACTACTTTTGGTGTAAAGTAGTTGTCGCCATTTTTGGAGTTCAGTAACACTAAATATAAAAAAAAATCAATCCGTAAGATTCAGTAGCTCCTACAAGTTCTAAACTGAAATCAACAAAAAATTATTTAAAATAATTGAAATAAAACTTTGAACCAGCAAGAGTGAAAGTAAATATTCTCACAAGAAAACACTATTCCGTTGTAACTCCAAGACTGTGCGAATTATATTAAAACAGTAAACAAATACGAATAAAATAAAATCAGCTGTCTTATTATCGTCTGCTTGTTTCAGGTGGGGAAGAATATGGAAAATATTTACATCGATAAAAACAAAATATTGAATATTAATGATTGAAATATCAAAATAGGCTAAAATTTTCCAGTGCTTTCAAATATATACAATTTTTAACTGTATCTTTAATGAGTAAAAAGATAGAAATTTGAACTTCAACAATAGGTTTGAAAAAAAGATGAGAAAAAAAGGGTTGCAACAGAAATGTCCTGAAATAATGCATGCCAAGAATTGTGCCAAATTAATATTTCTTCTGTTTTCACATTCGTGCATTTGTTAGGTTTTTCTTTTTTGTAATGTAAATTTAATAAATTCTATTTTTCTGATTTAATTCTTCAGGATTATTGAGACTCTTGTTATTAGAATTGATATTAATTTGCTTTTCTCACTTGAAACAAAATTTTAAAAAATCATTGGTAAGAACTTTTTAGTTATGTTGGAGGATTTATATTATACTGAACAATTCCACAGGAATACAGATTTTGCTTTACTTAATAACATTTTATTTAAAACAGGCATTGAGGCAACTGCAATATTGTACTACAAGTTAAAATTTCAAGGATTATATTGTTAACCAAGTCTGTCATTTCTTCACCAATAAAAAGCGAATGAACTTATGCTTTTTCTGAATGTATTTCATCAGAAGTTCAGAATATTGTTACATTATTGCATTTCAGAACGAAATTTTTGCGATAAAATTTAGAATAACAACAAATAATTAAGGATGCATGCACTGATTCAAAAAATAAAATTGTTTCGTAATTCAAACTCACGGAGAATACTAATGAGGACGAATTCGAACTAGGCTTAGTAAAGAACATTTCCGATGCATAGCATGTGTAATATACAAATTAAATGTAATAAAATTCTTAAATACAAATGACATACATATAAATAAAGTTATATTTTTCTTATGAAAACTTAATTATCTTTATTACGCGACAAAAAACATGCATACCTCTTATAACAACCAAAGAAAACAGCGAAGCAAATCAGGCTGTTTATAAATAATCTACCGTTGCCATCGGAGAGTTTCCAAACGTACGTCAAAATTGGAGTTTCCACAGGTTAAAATTAATTCACGAATGGTGTCGGGTGCGTGTGAGCATGGTGTAAGGATTCTCCAGTATTGGTGTTTGATGCAAACTACACCACTTAAAATATATATGAACGCTTGATTTGGTGTTAACTTGAAATAAAGTGTTTGTTCACACTGTTTTTAAGGTTTTTCAACACCAAATTTGGAGTGACATTACTCCACAGTTTTTACAGTGCAGGGGAAGGTGCTGTACCTCGGCGTTTTTTTTTTTTTTCATTTGAAAAAAAAAAATGGTCAAATCAAGTCTGAAACCGAAAATTTTATTTGCTTTAGAAACATCAGGAAATCAGCTTTTTAATCCCCTTTAGTATTCCCCCCCCCACTTATAGCGTAGAAATGTAAAATTTAAAACAAAATCTTTCATTTTTGGCCAAGGTACAACACTACGTCGTATGCAACAACACCTTATGGTGTACCTTGGCCAGGGCAACAAAATGTGACATTGTCTTGAATTTGGTGCAAAACTAAACTTTTCAAAATCATTGCACAATATTTAGGTGGATATGATGGATGAACTATATCACAACTGAAAAAGGATGTTGGTTTTCTTTAAAATATGTAGATAACTAGTTAGAAACTTTTATACGCGCAAAAGCAGGTTATATATTAATGACTTTAAAATCATTCGGAACTAGGTAAAAAACAACTAGTCTTAAAAAAAGAAAGTTATAAAAGAAGAATCACAATGCAACTACTAGTCGCCTTCGGTGACCACCTTGCTTGCCAAGAATACTGTTCTGTTTTATTCAATTGAATCCGTTGTGCACAATTTAGTATTCATGGTTCCATTTTTAAAAAATTTGCCTCCTGCTTTACTTAATATCTAAGAGGATTATATTTACAATTTTCTAAAAAAATAATGCATAAAAATTGAAGTAAAATTCATTACGCTATTACCAAAGAATATGAAAAAAAAACATAATCTTCATTCCTTATCTTTCAACAATAGAAGACA
This sequence comes from Araneus ventricosus, assembly GCA_013235015.1. Taxonomy (NCBI): domain Eukaryota; kingdom Metazoa; phylum Arthropoda; class Arachnida; order Araneae; family Araneidae; genus Araneus; species Araneus ventricosus. The sequence continues at coordinate 76,385 of BGPR01000930.1, forward strand.
ACACACACAATTAAATATTTATAAAAACAATGAAGACGGTTTGAGTTGATTGCAACAACCAAAAGCATTGTTGTAAATTATGCATAAAATTATATTTTTAAAAATTGCTAAAATTTAAAAAAAAATCGGACGTCAATTTCATTGACATCATTGAAAAGATAATTTTTAAATTTTGAGGTGTTGTAAGAATTTATTTTGTGCTATAATATTTTTGAAAGTTATCGCCAACAAACGCAAAATTTTGCTCAATTTTTGATAAAATGAAATTGTAATTAAATTTTCAAAAAAAAAAAAAAAAAAAACCTCTCCACAGTTCACATTCACATCCTCCAAGGTATATTAGTGCCAAATTTTGCAGCTCTAAATCCAGCGGTCTGCCCTGTAGAGGGCCAAGACTCACACATTCTCCTTTATTATTAGTAGAGTTAATAGAGCAACAAAACAGAAACACATTTTTTATACAAATTTTTCTCCGAACTCGGAAAAAAAACTAAACTAATAAATGTTATAGTTATGAATGAAACCGGACATTTATATTAGCCTCGGCGATAAATTAACGGTGCAGGCAAAATCATGACAATATTTACGACTTTTATTTTGAAAACATACTCAAAATATGTCTATGCAAATACATTTTCTTTCTATGTTAGGAATTGCACTACGACTTATTAAATATGGCAGGCCCTTAACCATCCCGCATAATGTTTTGTGTGCTTTTTTACGACACAAATTTATCTAAAACTCACTTTTTGATGTTGATACAATACTGCTCTATATTCTGTTTACAGGTGGCCAAGGTACAGTACGAAGCACTTGGCCGAGGTACATCACCTCATCTCACATTATTTAATTTACTCTCAGGCAATCATTTATGCTTTTATTGATAAAAAATTCTTTCAATGTGTGTGTTAGTTATGAAGCTAAAAGAGGATCAGGTGAAAAATTTAAAATATATATATATATTCTTCTGAAAACAGGAGGAAAATTCAACACCTCCAAAAGCTTGCGCCGGCATCCAAGAAAATTGTTTTTTCATTTCAGTTGAAAACTTATAACCCGTGAAGACCACGTACAAGGTGACAGTGTTGTCACTTTAAACTAAACATTTTGGGAGGAGAAACAAAATTTCTCTACACTCTCGTTGTGATATATCGACTATTGGCCGAGGTTCAATCCTGGTCAAGGTACAGAACCTTTCCCTGTATGATACGGTTAATGTAACTAATCGGTTATTATGAATAACAGCCGGTCAATGTGATAAATCATTTATCATTTTTACCGATAGTAATTATCATAATAATTACTATCGGTAAATAATCACCGGTGATAAATCGATTAATCACTTTAACCGGTTATTATTCATAATAACCAATTAATGACATTAACCGTAACATATACATAAAACAGCAAAGTCACTTTATTGATGCGTATACAATATTTGATTTAAGAATGCAATAATCTTAAATATATAGTTGTTTACTGCATGTTTCACTTGAAGTTCCAACAGGTTTCACCTGAGTTAGGGTAAGATAGTTGAAGTGAGGTTAGATTACGTGATTTATGCAAGTTAACTTCGTAAAATAGAAAAAAAAATGTGTGAGGAAGCTGCACATCCATAGCATTACAATGCCTATGATGTCTTAATTTTTCTTTTGACTGATATTTGAAACAAACAATGTGTTTTAACGTAAATTGAGTATGCTTGAGTATCGCAGAAGTCGGTAAACAAAATTAAATCCTTTGATACCTTATTCGTCGATAGGCTTTGTATTAGTTGAGAAATTTACTTGCAAATACATCATGGAAGACTGACAGTAACAGTGAATAAATCATGAATTTTATAGGCATCGACAAAGCGCATGAACCGAACATTTTGAGAATACTTCCAGTTTTGCATACACTTTCCGTGTAAGTATATTATAATAAACATCGTGATTAAATATTTTAAAAATTATTTTGTTTTAATATCTTATCAAAATGAAAAGGTCCAATCAATAGAGTTCATTACAAGAGTCCACCTTTACTTCAAACTGCTGGTGCAGTGTTATTTATTGCTTCACAGTAGCAAATATCCGCATCTAAAATTCTGTATTAATCTTGAGATTGAACTCATGTATTAATAATAAACGAAAATTTGTTTTTTCTGGCTACGCTTTCATTTTAAACAGAATCTATGCCACGGTATTCCAGTTTTATACCATCTTATAATGAAAGAAAATAAGAAAATGCTGTATTAATTATTTCTTTGAGTTTGCTTTACTCAGATTTTCCTTGAAGGAAACGGAAGAATTCGATTAAAATCTGGGAAACCAAAATCTGATGCATTTTTTTCTTCTTTGTAAACAAATACAATTCTTTTTATGTTGGATTCAATGCTCAAATCGCGTGCGCTTCAATATCTTAAATGCTAAAAATACTCTTCTACTGATTGTTTCTTACTGTGTATCAAAGGTGGAGAGAGGAAAAGTTGAAAAGCTTTAAGATATTTAAAGAAAGCGGCTTCATTTGCATTTTATTGCTTTAGACAATTGTATTGGGAAACATTTGTTTGGAAACGGAACAGTATCGTTAAAACGAATTCATTTTGCATATTAAACTTTCTGCCTAGTGTATCTTTTCATGAAAACTGAAACAAGTTTTGCCGAAACATTTTTTAAAGTTTTGTATCTACATTGTATCAGGAACACAAAAGATTGCTTTGATCGTATGACATAGAAGAGATTTATTTGCTTTTTTTGCTTCAAAGTAGAGTGTAAAACAAGTTTTATCTATTGTTATTAAATAAAAATTCGTATTTTAGATTTGATTAAAAATAGTGCACTAAGATATAAACACATAAAAAAAGAGCTCGTAAATAATATATTCTTTTCTGTTGCTAATATTTTCTCAAAAGAAGCAGTTTCTTTTCTTCAATCTGTAAAGTTGTAAAAAGGCTCTAAAAGATCCTCTTCGCATTTTAATTCAAATTTAAAGATAAATTCCTACATTCTCAGAAAATTTCATTGATTGTTAAAGTTTTAATACTGAATTCTAATTTTAGATGTATATGAAGTGCGTTGTTATGAAACATATGCACGTGCCGAATTCTATTATTGCCGAAAGCAGAATAAAGAAAACAAATAGCATTTTAAATTATTTTCACATAGTAGAACAAAGATAGCCTTTCTCTATTCTTTTATGAATGTTCTTCAGCTTGAGAAAAAGCTACATTTTGCAGCATTTCTTTCTTCAAATAAATAAAGAGATACATCGGCTATTTACTTCATTTAGTTAATGCATTTATCGTAATCAAATAACAATGAATGAAATGAAAAATTGGAATTTGCTTTTGAGAAGAAAAAAAAGTAAATAGATAAAATATTTGCCATATGTTACGATGCGTCTTTATTAAATCACGTGCCTTCACAGTGGAAACACAATTCGTTATATTACTATAATATTCCAAAATTTTGGTATCAAGAAACAGCAGCATCTTAAATTAAAGTTGCTAAAATTTTTAAATAAAAAATCTAATTTTTAAAATAGCAGCGCATTTGTAATTGCAATTGTTAAATAAAATATGTCACATTCTGCATCTAAGAACTGCCTGTACAATTTCCTTTTTCCTAAGATTAGCTCCCCATATTTGATGTGTAAATAAATGCATTGAAACTATGTCACGTTGCTGTTTAACAAATGCCAGTCGTGTTCTGTAAAGGAAAACAAAACAACTGAAAAAAAAATTCTGTGCGATAAGCAGTTAAACTTTTATTTACAAACATAATTTTTTTTTTTCATTTATTATAATGATATGAAAATTTTCGTCCTTCCGTCGTTCTTAAAAAGCGTTCTCATCTGCTTTACAAAATGTCAAAAGCAGGAAAACTACGGTTTAGAGTAAAGTGAAATTTTTATTTTAAAATTATGAATCTTTCAACTGAAAGATATTATGTTGGAACCAGCAAAAATTAGAAAGGCAGAAAAGTGTCGGCTTTATTGACTAATTTTTCTTTCAAATTCTTCACGCTTTTTGGGAGTGGGGTGAAGGGAGAATTTTTTTCATCGCTATAATATAGAAGCCAATCAGAAGCCAAAGAGGATAAGTCCATTTTTTTATGTCTTCTGGTTTTTGTAAAATTTTGATGGAATTAATAACATAATTTTCAGTTATTAAAAGATTTACTCGTTCTTTTATTAGAAGACGTTATATACTTTCACTAATCAAATTAATAAACCAAAAATTTAAAAAAAAATTATATTAAAAAGCATGGATTTTCTCAATTTTTTTCTGGACTTATCCGCATTGGCTTCTGAACGACTCATATGACGACACGAATCCTACGTCATTGATTTATTTTCATGAATGAAGATTGCTGTATCATCCAATTACAGAAAAATTCTGCCGTAGTGAACTCCTGCTGAATAATTAGTCATATATTAATATGGTCCTTGTACTGAATGGGAATTTATTTGAATTTTTTAAGTTTAACAAGTTATCTAAAAATTATTTTATGCTTTTTTAATTGTAAAATTATATAAAAATTCTGTTAAAAATGAGTATTTTAAAATTCGAGAAAATGCTATTTCAACAATAGCTTGTTGAAAAAATTATTATTTCAACAAGCTTTGTTCCGTTGGATTCCGACTGGGCGGGGAAATAACGAGCGGTAGCAAGAAGGAGTAACTATTTCCCATCAACCCTTTCCCCGTTACTGAAAGGATGGGCGTACTTTGCACGCACGAATGAGAGATGTTAGTCATGCGTAGAGTGAAAGGGTTGGTTGAATGCGCCAACTTTACAGTTGGCCCATCCTTTATAGGTGTATCTAAAGGCTGCACAGCAAAGTATGGACAGCGATGATTGGATGGTTTATGGGAGTTATAAGAGGCTGTTAAATACCTAGGAATTCAAAGAATGGATTAGAAGTTTACAAATGACATATTCCATTTTTTTATATTATATACTCGGAAATTTTTAAAAAAATTGCTAATAACAATTTGGAAAATAAAAAAAAACTTTCGGATTTTTTAAAAATATATTTATTTCATAAAAAAGAAATCTGAATAGTAAAATGTCCCATCCCCCCCTTTTTTTTTGTAAATTCGAAACAGAAGCAAAAATACTTAAAAACACAATGAAAGCTTTTTAAAACAGAAAATTAATTTTTTAACGAAGTTTAACCATCTTATAAAAGGTTTATTTTGATTAAAGATAAATTTATCATTTGATATTTCTTAAATGCCCTATAAGTTTGTAATAGTCATCTAGTAGTGAATAAATATTACTGAAATTTAATGCTAAGAATTGATTTCTAATTTTAAATGTGTGATGCTGCTTCTTTTTTTTTAAGTAATTGACATCAAATATGTGCGTATCTTTCTATTTAATATGATCCTAAGGTGATTTTGCGGTCTAAGTACTCTTAATTATTTCAATTGAATAAAATAAATCAATTTTGAATTTTATAGTTTATCATACTAACCAAACGAAGTCAAAGTTTATTCATTCTAATCTGAACCAATGCTAACAGCTCTATATTAGGAAGAAGGGGCGAAAAACTAAAAAGGGAACTTCAAAAGATGATAAAATCACGACACATCGAAAAAGTAGCAGAAGTTTTAACAATAAAAGACCCATAGGATTAAATGGATCTTTAAAAAAAATGAACTTTTCCCCGAAAAGAAAAATAAAGGCTTCAGCTATCTCTCTTAGCCCTTTATTGATTTTATACAAACATTCCTGTTGCATTCAAAGTCAAAGCTCTTCTCCCCTTCTTTTCTCCTTTCTGTTCTCTTGCCGTTATATTTAAAACTAATAAAGGCACGTGCATTCAGGGGGCATTGCTCTTCAGCTCACTCTCTCTGGGGAACTGCAAAAAAAGAGCGAAAGAGGCAGAGAGAGAGAGAAAAGAAATAACGTTTTTTTAATGGATTTTTTTCACACTTTATTTAAAGTTCATTGTGAAAAGCGTGGCGCCAGAGAATGCGCCTCGCGCAAAGAGCCTTACGTCACAAACCATTGCATTGTTACTTTTTTTCCACAGGAAGCTCTGCATATTTGAAAGGTGCTACCTACTCATTGTGAGCGTAAACATCGAGAGCTTAAGATAATAAATTTCGAAGTATGCAAGGAATAAAGAAATTGACTATCAACAAAGGAATTTAGAAGAGTTTATGTTTGGACAAATAAGCTTTGTGTGGGAGGAGAATGAGGTAAACTAACATTTTTATTTCTCCATTTAATGTTTTTATATGTTTATATTTTTATTTTTAGACTAAAGTTTACACCAAAATTCGGATAATCA
>BGPR01000930.1:82678-108154 GCA_013235015.1 Araneus ventricosus
ATCATAAATCCATTTTCACATTTGGTTTAGTTGAAATTAATCAAGCATTTTTAAACGTCTATTTCCTTTTCTTGCCAAGATATGCTTATAATTAGCATCGATAATGAGCGAATATGAAGCAATAATCCGTGAACGAGTTATAGTTGGTCCGAGCAGTTTGTAGAAGCTACAGGTTTGCACTTTTCTTGTGAATTCTTCATAGACATCTGATTCACAGTTGTTGATGCACAGAAGCTGCTACTTTAATTTTTATTAAATACGCTTTTTTAAGAACACTAAAGACTCAGATCCGTTTATATGTAATGAGAATGACTTTCTTGCATTTTATAACTTTTTAATATTACATACGTATTCAGTGGCGGCGAGTTTGGGAGGGGGCGGGGGGGAGGAAGTCGCACTCCCCCACTTTTTGCTAGAAAAATTTTAAAATTAAATTTAAATTAAATTTTTATTTCATTTTAGCAACCTAAAACTAAGAACTATTAAAAAGAAATAGTGTCCGGGAAAGTTAGCTAATTTTGTAGCTAAATGTTTAAATTTTGTTTTCTACTCCTAAACTCCCGTTTACTTTTAGATGTTTACAAATTTTTTGCCCCCCTACTTTTTCAACACAATCGCCGTCACTAAATGTATTCATTATTTTCAACGATAACTTTGAAAATTTTGGTTTTATTATTTACTTGCGAAAGTGAAACATTTTATCAATATTAGTCAAACTTTGCGTTAATTTAAATTTTTAAAAATGTCTTTTTTCAGAGTCAGTGCCACCCTTAAATTTAAGAGCCGCAATTTTATCAGCTTGATTGACGTGTTGTTTTTGAAATCATTCTATTGCTCTGGTCCCAAAATCGAGTAACGAGGACAACGGCATTGACCGTTCATGTATGAGATCCCGTTACCCTCCACAATATAGGCTTACCTGCAAGGAATTCCTCTCTGAGTGAGGCACTATGTTAGGGGCTCAACCCAATCTAGTGCATATTCGAAGTTCAGGTGTTTGAAAAGGGTCTCTGATTTCTCCTGTCCTAGTTCATCTTTAAATAATAGGTATTGTTAGTGAATACCAAACAAAAGAAGCTTTTTTGCAGTAAACAAATAAAAATTGTTTCTAGTATTAAATGGCTGGCCGTGAACTATGGACACTTGACACTTGAGGCACTTCTGTTCACTTTTTTTTTCTCCGTATGAAATAAGTTTCGACTTTAAGAAGCTCCGCAAATTTGAAAAATTCACCCATTTCAAAAAATTTTGCTTTAAAATAAAAACTATCTAGCGGTTATATCTGATGTTCGTATTCTTATCCTGCGTGTATAATAGTGAAATAATTAATACTTATAAGTGAACGTGCATGCTTTGAGACAACAATGTGCACATTATTTCTATAGAATTCGAGATAATACAATAATATCACCAAAAATTTTAATATTAAATCACACACACACAGCTACAATGACTTCTGCTTTATCTTTGTGCTTAAAACTTTATTAACTGAGTAAATATCGTATATTTTACTTTTTTTTAAAGATCTTCATGTATAATTTCGTTAAAGTTATTCTAAAGTTAACATATCTGTGTTGGTTTTAATTTCTTGTTTTCCCTCTTCTTATTTTTGAAAAAGGAAAATCAAACAAACTTTCTTGTCTCTTTTCATCTACAATTCTACGAGCGAACAAATAATGTTTTCGAGAGAGTAATAAGAAATTATCATGTAATATGAGATAGGGTGTGTAGAGACAGATAAAGCAACGACCAATATTTTCTCTTTGTTATTTCCAAACATTTTACTGTGCTGCAACTGTAAAAATATATACAAGCTCTACTTGTCTCACTTTTGGTATTAAAATAAATACTTTAAGAATAAAAAGCGGTAAAATATTTCAAAGCTTTATCTGCATTTATCATGCGTATTTCAATCCGATCTCTAGAAAAAGACATTGAAATTAGTTTTTTAGTGCCATCATTTCTAAAAATTTAATATGGAAATTGATCTTCATCTATGGAATCTTCAGTTGAAAAATTAAGTAAAAAAATTGTTTGATGGTTAGTACAAAGCTGTGGATAAATCTGTTTGACTATATATCTAAATAAATACCTAATTTCACAATAACTTATAGCAATATGTTTCCTTGTCGGAATTTAATTATTTTGGTATCTTGGTATTCATAATTTTAAAGAACACATAATTCCCAAAATCTATTATCTAAATCAAATCAATATATATATTTAAATAATGACAATATATCTATTTATATTACTCAGCTCCATTAAATTTTAATTTATTAAAGAAGCCTTTTTTTAATCTGTAGTTTTTCTTAAATGTCTAAAAATTCCTGATGTTAGAAAAATAATAAGCAAAGCCACTCTCTTTGATCTACTGGTTATAATATTCTGAAACGATGTTGTAGGTGCTCAGGAAGAACACTTTTTTGTCTCCAGTCCCCCAAACCTGACCTTGAATGATGCATGTGAAAAAAACCATTCAGAAGTTCAGCGACTCAGGAAAGCCTGATGTTGCTCACTTGCAAGCCTACCTGTCCAAGCAGCTTCCTTCTGCGAGGCACAGGTTAAGGGGTTTGGGACCCCTTTTCGAGTGCCCCACGTTAAAAAAGAGTTGGGGGCGAATTCTTGAACAACCTGTTGGGGCCTTTCTTAGGGAATGGAAACCCTTGCTTCGTGCCCCTTGCATTCTCTCTCATCCGTTAATGCAGGTAATCAATTGCCGTAACAAAACAGAAATTTTCTGGATTTACCTAAAACGACCTCTTTACTGCACTTTGCCATTCAATCCACTATTTTTATGCATTAATTTTGTAGATATTAGTCATTTGTTTTTTCGAGTGTGTGAAGCCTGATTTATAAATTCCAAATTATATAATTGGACTAGGTGCTAGGAAAGAAAGTTTTGTAGTTAATGCATTATACCTTTTCACACCACATTTATTTTATTTATAATACATCAGAGTGCGTATCTTCAAACATTAAGATGATTAAAATCTAAATATGCGAAAGGATTTTTAATAGTTGATAAGATATTTGACGTGATTTGTGGAATGAAAAAAAAATTCTCAAATGGATGATTTTGTAAGAGTAAGAAAGAAAAAGAATTAATCATCAATTTATGTTAAAAATATTCTATTTTCCGTTTCTTTAGTTAATAACAATTAACGTTTTTGGAATAAAAGTAATTTTATTAATAGGACATAAACTATATAATGTGCAAATTTGCACCATTTTTTTAATAACTGAAATATTTTGCTTCCGCAGTTCATTGTTACTTTGATCCAAATTCATATGATCAAACTATATATAGCATGATTAATGGATGTGCTTGTTTTTTGTCTTTTAAATTAATTGGTAAGCATAACTTACCGCGCTTATTAAAAAGTTTTATAATTCAATGCAAAATTTTTGGCTCCGTATTGTGTACAAAAGTGTTGGGCTGGAACGTTGCTAAGACTGAGAATGAATATTGGATATGTCGTGTGTACTTTCTAAAATCATTTATATACGAAAAATAAATTAAAATAATAAATTTAATGAAGAAACTGGCTGTATTAGAAATTGCCGGGATTCTAAAGATTGCGATTCAGCAGAATGGGCACATTTTGTTGAATTTGAATTTTAAAGAATTTACGACTGATAATTAAAAATTAATTTTTGAATATGCTAATGACTATTTAAAATTAAAAAAGTATCTTTATCTCCAAATACTTAACTAAGCTGTTTTAAATGAATCGTCATTGCATCATCTGTCAGATAAATATTATAAATTCTCCCTTTTTTATGTCTTTTTTTTGCAGTCGCGACTCCTAATTTAATAAATGCCCCAAAATTCAGATTTTGATAGATTAATGCTTCCTGACGTGGGGGGTGAACGACCTTTTCTACTGATGTCTATTCCACTGTTCTGATTTAAAAAGATCAGCTCTGTTCTGGTCGTGTTAAACATTTCATAGTACGGTATTAGTATTTTCTCCCTCCCCTCCCCCCTTCGGTTTTTAGCTTTCACTATCATCTCGTAGACTAACTCTCTTTTTGAGAGCCAACATGTTATCTGCGCTATTTCCTCTTTGTACTGTCCCCGAAGTCTCCACCCGCCACCAATCTCTCTTAAAGGCTGTATGGTAGCGTGAGAGATGCGTATTGAATTTTTGGAACATTTTTCTTCATCACAGTGCAGTATCGAGGGAGAAAGTGAGTATGAGCGCGTGCGCATGTGCCTGTGTGCATGCAGTATATATGCGTGATTTATGGCAAACTGAAAATGGCAACTGAGGGGTGGAAAAAGAGGGAGGTTTGATACCATTTGATACAAGGACAGGATCAGGGTCTAAATGATGTCGTTATTCTTAGAATTTAAAATGCACCAGGCTATTCGGGTGAAATCAAAATCCAGAAAAATTATTTTACAGATTAATTATTTTAGAATAACTTGAGTGTTTTTAATAAAGAGAAAACACACGACAAGTGCTGAATAGTTTTAATTAAAGTTTAAATTCTAGACACCAAATGGTTTTAAAGGGGAGAATAAATATTTTATTATGTTATCATAAACTACAAATGATATTTCTTTTAAACCAATAAAATTTATTAATAATTTTAAATTTCTAAAATATATATATATATTTTTTTTTATTTGAATAAAAATATTGATTGCCCGAAGCAAGTTTTTCTATTATTTCAAAAATTCTAACTTTCCTTACTTTGTTTGCCCAGAATACTTACCTTTCTGCAAAGATTTTCAGTATTAGTGTGCAATAAAAATTTGTATTTGTGTATTAATAATTGATTTTTAATTAGTATCTATAAATTATACATACCTGGTTAAAATGAGTCTGATTAGAAATATAGTGGCACGCATAAATTAGTTTTTAAAAAAAGAAAAAGAAATGCTCATTTATCGAAAACTTTATGATTACAAAAGTGTAAAACATGAATTAGTAGATTTTTATGAGTATCCAATGAAAAATGCATGACTTCATCAAACTCTTGCGAATTTTAATCTGTCTTTGACATAGAGCAATTTCGGCAATCAAAAAATTCCCAGTTTTGTATCTAAATGGTTAATAATAATAATCTAACATATAAATGCTAAGAAAATGTTGATGATCATTCTTAAATTTGTGACTAGAACATTTTCAAATCAATTGCTTTTGTAATCAAAATAACTATTTATCGTCAATGAACTTTTTAACATTTACTTTCTACCCAATTATATTCCAGTGGAAAACGAGAATTTCAGTACGGACTTGATTTTATATATTTGAATAGTATAAAAATTAAAATAAATTTTTGAGATTAATTAAAGTTATGTATAGGCTATATTTTAATTTACATATCTCTATAAAATGAATTTCAATTTGCCTAATAAATATTCCCATATTGTTTATTATAAAGTGAAAAGTTATTAAAAAATATAAAGTTTTGTGACTAAGATGAAAATGTCTTACTCATGCTAAAGATATACTGCAGCATGAAAATACAATTTTTTGACCTTATAACAGATTACGAAATTATGGCACGGGGGCCCCCCAAACTTCGTTTCTCAGATGTTAAGAAAATTGGTATTTTATATTTTTTTAACATGAAGAAATATATATTTTGGTTGTCATCGTGATTTTACTGTCCCTTCCATCCAGTTATTATTTTTGATTTTTTTTTGTCTATTTAATGCAATGGTTTTGATAAAGAAAGGAGTCATCACAAAAATAGCTGTAACCGAAAAAGACTTTTATTGATTTTAATGAAACTAAGACGAAGAAACATACTGCCAGATAACTATTTTGCTTTAGAAGTTATAATGCGTATGTAATTGACAAATGGAAAAAGTCTATTTAGTATAAAAAAGTATATTCAGTAAGGGGTGTGATCACACTGAGCAGCAATACAACGCATGTAGCAACCTGTATTGCAATAGGTTATACGGCCTCTAAAGTCAGAAGAAAGCGAGAGACATTTTTCTTCCAAATCTGGTCTAAATCTGTTAATGATTTCAGGATGAGGATTGAGAGCAGCAATACGTTTCCTCAGACCATACGTATTCCAAACATGTTCGGTGGGATTTAAAATCGCAAATCGAACAGTCCACTCCATTTATCGAATTGTTTGCTACTGAAGATAATTTTCTACAATATGAGCGGTGAGATTTAGAATTATAGTTTTGAAGAGTGAAATTATGGGCTATTGTACCTCTATAAAGACACACATACTTATAAGCATCAAGTATGTCATCTTAACAGATTTGAGCAGACATGGCTCCACGTAGAAGAATATGGAGATATGAGCCTCCACTCTAAGAAATATCATTCCCATCCATAGATACCGCCTCCTTCGCATGAATTAAAGGATGACAAATGGTTACAGGTTCTTTCGAAAACTAGCAACATCTGCTATTGCTTTGCAAGCTAAATTTCGGTTCGTCCTTGAAGAGGAAGCCGATGTCGGATTCAAGCCTTCATTTAATCTGCAGCCCAGTGAACATGTCGACGCGCCCACCTCAGATGCTCCCTCCCGTGACGCGAAATAAGTACACAAATGTTATACCATCTTCATGAAGTCTTCAGCGCTTAGTAGATGTGGATACCATCCTTTTATTGATTACAATAAGCCAAAACCTAAGTTGGATTGAGGTTTTTTAATTTAAAATTAATTTAATTAATAATTTAAAAAGTTTCAGTTACGTCTTTAATGAAATATAATATACAAACAGCGATAAATTTTTTTAAAAAAGGGCATTAAATATAGAAGTGTTACTTTACTTTGTACCAAATTACATAAAAAAGAAATTACCACGTTGTTAAATTTTAATTCAAATATCAATTGATGATTTATATGTGAACCCTTACTTTGAATAAACTTTAATGCTTAGTCTTTCTTCGATGAAAAAAGTGTATTTATAAATCTTACATATAAACCTATTAATTAGCCAGGAATTAGGGTTGTCCTTTCTAAGTTGGTCACCTGTATCATATTACTTGCCGCTGTAGTACTACCAGTGATCCTCAGTCTTCTCAATCCTATTTAAATCCAGACTCTTTGCAGGCCAATCCAAAGTATTAATATTTTTCATTTGCAAAAGCAAACTCTGGATTATTCGGATACATCCACAGAAGCTTTGTCCTGTTGTCACACTTAATAGTTTCAACTGGAGTTTTAAATGAATTTCTAGCATGTTTTGGATACATTTCTGAGTTCATAGACTTAAAACAAATCCTAAGCTTGTTGGTCAAAATAATTTGAATCCTCCCAAAACCATCACTGATCCTTCTCTACTTGGACACTTAAATTGGTTTTTCCGCAAATCATGTCAGTAATACTCGAATCCTTTTGGTGATTTTTTTCCCTTGTCAGTGAAAACAGCCTTTCATCGTTCTCAATTTTTTCTTTGTATGTTTTGGCCCAGTCTTGATGTTCAGAAATTTGTTGGCTTGAATATCTTCTTGTATTAAACATGTTTTATATATTCATTGTCCAAAAGTACTCTGGATATTGTTCTGCTATGTACGCTTAATTCTAATTTTATTTTATTTTCTCTGTTAGCGAATTTTCATTCACAGTAAACTGTATGATTTACGCTAGCTACTTTTATTTGCCTCGTAAAGAATATGGTTAAACTTGAGAACACGGTACTGCACCATCACCAGATTGTCGGTTCTTTCGCAAACCGTTATGACGGCAGCCAACAAAATGATCTTAACCGTCTTTTAGCTTTATACCAAATTTTGAGAGTTCTGTTAAATAAGATTGGAAGAAATTTGAAGGGATTAAAATTTGACAACGGTACCGTGTTCTCGAATTTAACCAAGAATATTTTTCATGCATAAAATCTGATAAAAATTTTTTGTCGTCCAGTATGACGTCCACTTTCCGAAAAACTGATATTCTCAGCATTCCAGGCATAAATTTACTTTTTCCAAAATCTAGGCGTTATACCTTATCAAAATGAAAAACTATAACTCACCTAAAAATACAAACCATTAGCGAATAAAATTAATAAACGTTTAATTTGAATTTAACTACATTTATTAAACATGTTACATCTCCTTTTAATTCGTTTGTTGCTCTTAAATTTATTGCAGACGATATTTTGCAGAAAAACAGAAGCGTGAAAATTTTTTTGTCCACCATTGTAGAACAGTAAGAAAATAATTTTTAAGAAATATGTATTCTGTATTTATTTGATCTTTTTTTAAAAAAAAAAAAGAAAAAAATATAAAGCGATTTTTCAATGTTTTTTTTTCAATACTGTTACTAACAAGGTCTTTATTAGGGCATACAAAAAAACACGATGAATTTCATCGTATTAACAAGATTATTGAACCTAAGAAACAAATAGCATACAATCATGTTTAACACTACTCGCATGCCTAAAGTTGGTCCCAAAACTTCCCAGGGTTTCTGAAAAGTTCCCATTTAATGGACGAAGATGAAAAGAGATTTTTCATGATTTATTAGTATTTCTCAAGCTCGAGTTGCGCTAAGATCTCCCTCCCTTCCCTTCATCAATGACTCCGGTCCTTTTTCTGCACTGGCCATTAACAGGGAAAAGTAAGTGTGAGATCAGTATGTGTAAAGGGACGTGGAGGGGGTAGAGATATTGTAGCAGGATGAGAATTTACAGTGCAAAACTCAGTGAACTGGCTATTTTCTGTGTAATAGCGATTTGCTATCTTTTGCTCATGAGCAAAGTCGCAATAAATGATCCCCGAGTATAAGGGATTAGTAGATAAGTTTTCTCTTCACACTTTAGAAAGAGGAAATATTTATTTAATTTTTACTATGAATCCGAAGAATAAAAATACGTAGGCATTAGATTTAAGACGCAAGGCAAAAAAAAAAAAAATTTTTTTTTATTATTTTTTTTTTTTTTTTTCTTTTAAAAACAACTTTTTTAAAAAAAAAAAAAAAAAAAAAAAAAAAAAAAAGAACTTTCTTGGCTGATTATATAAGCAGAAGCTCACGAAATTCGTACTCTTTTGAAAGTTTTAGTAAATTAAAATATTTCCTTTAGAACCTATGTTTCTGCAAAACGTTTTAAAATCAGCTATTCTACGTTTGTTCTTTAAATCTACACCAATATTTAATTAAATTTTGAAAGTTTAGCTGTTAAAAATCTGCTTTCCTACGTTGTAAATCTAAGGAACTTACAAAAATATATGGATATATATTGAAAAATATCATGCTTATTTGAAATAATTTCTACTTTCGGCAAACTAGACATTCAATTTAACTATTCAACGATTTTAATGAAATTTCTTAGACGAAGAAAATAAGTGTTTTAAGACAAAGTAATATATTTTCCTTTTGAAGATTTGTAACAAAGCGAATTTTAAGGACCCGTAAAAACTTAAAAAGTCATACATTGGAAAACGTGCGATTATTATTATTTTTATGCTTATGTTATTGAACAGATTTCGTTGAGAAAACCTATAACTTTACTTCGAAATATATGGAGATAGTAATACAATCACAGTAAGGACCTGACTGCATCCTCCAGAGTTTTATAGTTTTATAAAGAGTGGATGCTTTTATTATGTACGTGCAGGCGTTGCGCAGTGATAGACTTTCAGAAACTACACTCAGCAAAGAAAATTCAACATCAACGAAAGGAAAGAGACACAAAACTTATCCTCAAACATTGAAATTTCAAAAAATAAAGATGGTTCGTCAGTAAGGAGCTCCTTATATTAGCACATCAGGTAAGCTTAATTACTGTTAAAACTACATGACCAGATTGTGATTGCAAACGCCTATGCATGAACAAATTTTTTGATGACAATAGAAAAAAATAATTCAGAAGCTGTACAACGGAAAAATAAAAAATGAAGCTGGTATCGACAAAATCCCAAAAAATAAATGAAAATAACCCAGAGGCATTGAAACAGTTAAGTACTAAACTTAAAAAAAAAAGAGTTAAAGAAGCATAAATAAAATAATTTGCTACTACATTTGCTATTTTTCCTTCAGACAGATCCATTTAACTTCGTCATATTAAAGAGACCCTGTTATATATAGATAAAAACTGGAAAGAAAAATTCTTCGGTAACTAACTTTTAATAAAATTTAGCCTAATTAAACTTTTTGTAATATGAACTATTTATTAAGAATTTGTTTATTTTAACGTCCCGTTTTGAAGCGACACAAGGTTTTTTTTTTTCTTTCTGTGACGGACCTCGTAATTTTAAACCGTGGTCAGATGATAAGGATGACACTTGACCAGGCGCCCCTCTCCGAACTTCCTCACCACACGGCGGATATTTGGTGGAATTGGAAAGCCGAGACCAAACCACTAAGCAAGTATGAAACGATACATTCCTTGACTTTTCATTCAAATACGGAACATTTTTTTCACTCCTGGCTTACTTTTTGAGGAGCAGCAAATAGCGGAAGCCCTGGCTAATCCGTAACGTCTGGTCACCTTAGTTATTCGAACAACCCTGGTGTTGTATTAGTCTTCGAGGATTCAACAGCTTCTATTTTCTCCCAAAAACTACGAAATCAGGAAATCGATATGAGAAATAGTAATATATTCCGCTCAACACAATAAATCTCAAAATATATATCAGCATAGATATATAAAAAAAAAACTAGCATCGGGAATGGAATTGCGTGTGTGGGGGGGGGGGGGGCCGAGCGGGTGCGTTAGTGGAGTGTCTGTCGGGTTCTAAACTTCCTGTGCGTTCTGCCAGTTTATTTATTTCCTTTTATTGACAATGAAGAGCAGATGCATTTTCTCCAGACGAAGTTATCTCAGTTTGTTTACCACGATCAACCTCAAGTGATTTCAAAAATGAAGTTTGCCGGTTTTTCTTTTCCCCTAGAAACTTGCGCCTATTACAGAAACTCATTAATCTAATTTTTTTTTTTTTTACTATCTGAAGGTTTACGATCTGAAGTTAAATATCGAGGTTTTTTTGATGTGATAGTATTCGTAGTATTTACAAAATATTCTTGAGTCGAGAATAAATGGGAGATGCTACTACTTAAAATTGTTTTCATTATTTGCCATGTTCTCAGAGCTTGAATTGCTTTAATTAAAGCACGCAATTACCTAGCTCTTTATAATCTGCTTATTATAATCTAAATGGGAAAAATAGTCTTAATCTTATACATAGAATAAAGGCCAATAGAAATTTAAAACTCCTTGTCTTTATCTTAAGCAACTTCAACAAGAAATAACATTAGTCAGAGCTATTGAGTGACACGTAGAATATTTGAAAGATTCTGCAACAAATTCAGAATTTACCCAATAAATTAGTTAAATAAGCAATCTTAAGTTGTTCTTGTGGTATGATATGATAAACTGGACATTTTTCCTTGTTGGCTTGTGTTTTTCAGTCTATCTTGATGTAACACGACGCTTTTATTTTTTGCTTCCTTTAGCAGGTTTTTGTAATTTACCTACAGAAATTAAATTTAATACTATTTTTAATGATATTATTAATACTATTATTCAATTGCATAATTGCTAGTTTATTAATACTATTTTTAATGATATTATTAATACTATTATTCAATTGCGTAATTGCTAGTTTATTAATACTATTATTTAATTATATTATTATTTTTTTTTTGTTTCAATAGTCTATTTTGAATAACTTAGCATTCGAAGATTTATTTAAAAAATATGATTTTAGTAAAAAACAAAATCTTGAAAAAAATTTCTTTAACATGATCAGAAATTGTTTGATTTTTGAACTAGAAAATTAACATTTATTTCTTTTCTAAAATTTGAGCACGTAGATAATTTTTTTGAAGTTGAAAATTAAATCTAACTCTTTATAAATACATATTAGTTAGTAGACAAAAAAATCTCATTTTTGTTATATAATTCGAGCACACGCGGATAATTTTATTGTAAGTCTTTTAATATTCTTTCTATTATAGTAAGGTTACCCGCATTTGACACCCGTATAAGTTATAAAGGAATATTTCGGACTGGAGGCCATACATGGGGACAGCACAAGGGAGGGGGGGGGTCGCAAATGTGATGCACAGACGCCCTCTTCTCGCGTGATGCCACCAAGTTACTAAATCCGATGTGCTTCATGGTTTAAATTTATATAAAAAAATTATTGTAGCTGCAAGAATGCGTTGATATTTAATGGTTGGTTATTGCATCCACGCCATCTTACATCACACTCTAAGTTTTCTTGTTTACAATTTTCGCGCTGGGTGCTTTATTTTTTATCAAAATTATTGCTGGTTCTTATTAAATTTGCAAGAATACCAAACAAACAGTTTTATTTTTCTTATTGATATTTATTTATTTATGTTTTGCTGACAAATCGGAACATAAATATCAGAATAGCTTCATATTTTATTCCATATTTTAGTTTATTCTACATCAAAGGTGTCAAACTGTCGGCCCACAACGAATATTTTTGCGACCTAGCAAACATAACAGTATGAAGCAAAATTTAATAGCTTAATTTTTAAAATTTCTAATTATGTACATTATTATTAACAACGAACCACAACATTCGCAAGTGACCAATTACTAGTCGTGTTACATCGATGCACCATTTCCCTCGCAATAAGTAGAGAATATCTAAAGAAGCGATAATAAAATAAAAACGTACCTATATTTTCTTTGTTTCCTTCGATTTCCTCCATATATATAAAAGCAGTACCTTGCCATATGCAAATGGAGGTAATCGAGGTCCAATGCTGTTTAGATTTGAAGGCAAAATTCAGTGAGGTTATGATGCCTGAATTATACAAATACTTGCCACCTAAGTTTGAAAGCACTCGAAAATTGGCATATGAAATTGTTTCCATACTCGGAAGTAGTAATTGTTGCGAGCAGTTATTTTCAGTTATGAAATTGAAAAAGTCTCCCGTCAGATCCAGAATTACTGACATTCACCTTGGAATAGTTTTTAAAGTAAAGATTGCAGACAAGATATCCCCCGAAGTAGGAAAGTAGAAATTAGATACCACCATAGGTTTTTAAATAAACCAATGTTTTTGCATTGCTTTTTTCATTCTAATTATTTTTTATCATTTGTGAAGAAACAAAGAGGGAAGAGGAAGTGATGCAGTGCATAAAATGTCATACTTGGGTTCATGAATTGTGCGCTGGTATGAATTTGAGATTTTTTTTTTTTTTTAAATCTCCATTAATTGTGCTGAAAGAATCTGGGCAACCGATTTCCTTGATTGGCTTGATTGGACCGATGACAGAATATTTAAGCTAATTTTTTCTAATTTAAGGTGTGTTTCATAAAAAGTTAATTACACTGTCCTGAAGATAAATAAAATACAAAAAATTCTACTAATTGTTTTTCATTAAAATTACTTCTCCATCACTATACATTAAAAAAATGTCTAGGTGTCCAAATTCAACGATTCTTCCATATAAATTAGTATAGCATAAATGATATCTAATAATATGGGACTTCGCAAAAAAATGTTACTGTATGTAAAAATATTAAAGAAATAAATATCTGTCAGTGTAATTTAATTACAAATTCATTGATGAGATTAAATATGGGAAATTTGGCAGTTTATTTGCGTTCATATTTCCTCGTTATTGCAAATTAACTTTGAAAATTTTCTAAGACATATGATTTCGTTTTGTTCTAATTAGATAAGTAAAGTGAAGACTTTTATTTTTATTAAGGTGCAGGTTTCTATGTTTGAATTAATTTGTATTTAAAAATCGAAGGTAAATCTGTATAATCTTTATGTAAAATATAATCTGTTTAAGAACATATTGGGAAAAAAATTAATATGTTTATTAGTGATTGTTTAGATTAAATTCATATTATCCTATAAGTATATCAGATCATCTCCCTTTTCATCTTCATATATTTTGTTTAAACAACATATTTTCTGTTCATTAGGTTGTCCTTTGAAATATATCCCGGCAGAAACTTCCATCATTCAATTAGAATTTATTCAAAATAACCTATTTATATTTTTGTAGTATATTAAAAAAAAATTACTGATTATTCATGCCATATTGCAATGATTTCCAAAGCATTGATACCGTCTCATATCTTCAATGCATACAATGTACTAGTCTTGGCGGGATACTTCAGACAGTCGTCAAAATAAGAGAATTCGAAGGGGACGGAATGACAATGGTGTTATTGATTTACAATTCAAAAAAAGAAGAGAAGGGGAAAATTTATATAAAAAAAATCGAAATACGTCTGAGTATAAAAACCCCGCGCTTTTTCTCCGAGATTCCCCTCGGATTCCACTTTCACTTCTGCTGCCATTCCGCAGGGGGTTATAGACGCTGAAAACGTTAAAAAAAACTAAACGAATCCTACCCCCTCTTGCAAATATCGGCATGAAAAAAAGTAGAGGGAAAAGGACTTGGTGAATTAAAAAGAATTTCTTTTTTTATCAGGTACGCCCTTCTACCAACCCTAAAGTTCGGTGAACTCAACAAGGTCGTTTTTTACCAACACGGTAAACAATGAATTGAAATAAACAACGTGGCATCCACCCTTAAAAATACCCCGCTCTAGGGGGTTTCAGGTTTTTTTGAAGTTGCGTGGCCTTGAAAGTATATGAAGTCTTTCATAATCTATGCTTGAGGGGTTACTTCCCAGGGTACTTAGAGGATCGTACCTCGTTCCCCACATTAGATTGCATCTTCGTGACAGGACGCTGTTTTGAAAGAAATTATGAAAGGTAAAAGTGAGCCAAAAGCTTTCAGAACAAGAGAAGAATTTGCCAAGGCTGCTGCTGTTGGAAAATTAATGAAATTTCTCCATTTTTTTCTTTTTTTAATAGATAAAATAAGTTCCAATAATGCTTTTTGTATTACTTTTATTTGCCACTTTAAAACTAGACGTAATTAATTGCTTATGTATGAATTAAATGTTCAAAAGCTGGCATGATTATAACTTCTGACACCTTTTATGATCGTATCTTCTTCTCATTTAACTTCTGACTCATAATAATGTACGAGAAAAACAGTCTTTAATAAAATAATTTCAAATGTTTCGTTTTCCTGTCGAACACTGGAAACTTTTTTAACACATTTAAAATTAACCGTCCCTGGCGATTATCTAGTTTGGTATTTTGGTTGTGTCTCATTTTAATAGAATAAGTTCTAAAATAGTTATTACTATAAAAATAATTGATAACTGATGATTAATAACTGATTAATTAATTTTTATTTTCATTTTTAGAGTGTAAAATAGATACTCTAAAAATGAAAATTAAAATTAATTAATCAGTCTAGTTATGTGTGCAGCTATAATTTTCAATCTACGTGCGCCTAACTTCTGAAATTCCACCTGGGATTTACTTTTAGTTCTGGCCCTTATCTCTGACCATTATTAATATTACAAGTATTTTAAAAACAAACTTTAAAACTTAAAGCAAACTTTAAAAAAATGATAAGAAATAATCGATACAAGTAAACAATGAATAATTTTAGACAAAAAATGAAACCTAAGAAACTTGATGACGCTCGAGCTTAAAAACAGGCATTATAAAAACTGGAACATAAACCGAATACAATTAAAAGAAGTAATATTAAAAACATCGAAAATATGTTCTCTATTTAAGACAATGTAGTCAAAGTAATTAAGAAGTTAGTAATGAAATTATTGTTTAAATAGGGTTATACTTATTGCGAATAAAATGTGAAGTTAAATGAAAACATGCTATGGCATGAAACCGAATGAAGCCGAAAATATAAAAAGTAAGCTCTTTTAATCAACCTTAATTTTAAAATGTGAATGACTTGAACTAAAAGATTTGATAAATTATGATTATGACAAAGTGGTGAATTTTTTTACAACAAAAGGGAGCAATGTAGTGAATTAGCTAAATTTAAAAAAAAATTAATTAGTGAAATTCAATTCATGGTTATCAAAAAGTAACTTTGGAATCTTTATCATATCGAATTAAATTGCAAAATGATGTAAAATTGGGGTTTCATACGATAGTTTTAGAAGAAGCTATTGACGAGACTCTTCGGAAATACCGAAGTTAGTCTCAATTTTTAAGTCTTGAAAGATTTAAATAAAATGTAAAAAAATAAATAAATAACTTCTCCTTCCTTCAAATCTGGTAACACTAAGTCTAATGATCTTTTCCGAGGAAAGCAAATAGACATATCCATTTTTATTGCGATGGGAAATAACACATTAACTAAATGAAGATCAGAGTGATAAAAAGGTGCATTATTCTTAATTGAATTTCTGGTGTTAATAGTATAAATATAACCGTTTCTGACTGCATTTCTTTCATTAATAAATATGAACTTACAGAAAGCAAAAGGAGAATCTTATCAGCTTCTTTACGAAAGTTTAATGTTGTAATGTAAGCAGCATGCGTGGAATCAGATCAAAGTTACAAAAAAAAAAAAAAAGAAAGAAAGAAACGTAAGGTAAAATCGAGGAGGTTTTTCTCTCTGTCTCTCTTTTTTTATTTCCCTTATTGGTCAATTAAAGTGTTTTTTAAAATTATATATTTCCATTCTGCAGTAAACATCCATATTTTTTGTTTTACTTTCTTCTATGAAATATTATAAGTGAAAACTGAATAAAACTACTCCGTTTGAATGATCCTACTGTTATGTCATAACTTTGGGCACACACGGATTATTTTTACTTTCATAATGCTTAGTTCATAGCTTCTATTACGCTCAGATATGAAATACTTCTCTCAGTGTATTCAAATCATTTAATAATATCATCTAATTAGATAAATACAAAATATTTGAAATGGGGAAAGAAAAGTTAATTCCATAAATACTTTACTCAGTTAATTACTAAGTACTACTCAGTTTACTAAATTAAATAATCTGTACGTTTGATTGATTTGATCGACAAAAACATAATATACGAGGCATTATAAAATAACTAGCATCAAAATTGTAGTAACGGATAGAAAAAGAGGGCAAACAAAATGATTGGTACTGTAAAGATTAAAAGAAGCGATGAAGAAGGGATTCTAGCAATCTTTGATTCCAATATTTTGAAGTCGTAAACAACCATTTGGTCGAAGCAGAACTTTGGCAACACCTGTTGACCTTTGTTGCATCTTTTTTACCCCTCGCTGGGGATATTTTTTCTCAGATGGGACACAGGAAGTTCCTTTGGGGAACCTCCTTCTTTTCACTTTCACAATTTTACTTTCCGGTAAAGCTGCAAGCTGCTCAACAAACCTTCCCTAGGAAAAAAGCATTTTTTTCTTTTTACACATGTAAATAGTTATTCTGATAATTCGCAGGAAAAAAGTAACTTCGATGCAAGAGAACTGTTTACTGCTAAATTATTAGTTCAATCTCAAAATTCTCCTACTTTCCATTCAGATGGAATTTTAAAACTTCGAGCGATTGTTGAAAGGTTGTACTTAGCAGAAGTCAGCAATGCGACTGAATGAAGCAGTAAATTATTCAACGTTAAATAATTGATTTTATGAAAACTACGCTCTTGTTTTTTTAGTAGTAATTATTGATTGAAAAAAGTAACGTCACGAAAGGAGATCAACAACAGTGTGTTGAATGCATTTTTGGTAAAAATAAATACAAATTAATTAAATATAATTTAAAAAATAAATATAAGTTTAACAGATTATTTAGTTTGCTAATTCTATTTTTGAAATTTTGCTTTCAGTAGTCTTATTTTTAATGGATTTAATTTGTCGTTTGAGAACTTGTCATTTAACGCAATGAATTTTTATCATGAGGGTTGCATTTCATTTTTCTGAATGAATTGTCAAAATTTTTAATTTAATATAGTTGTGTTTTAGCAACCGAAAGCAATACTGTTATACTTTAAGTCATATGTATAAAATGGGTACAATTTATCTCAAGATTTCATTATTTTATTTTTGGGAAAGTAAGCTACTGACTAATTCTTAATCTATCAATTTGCTTCCGAAATTGCAACCATTTTGAGGCATTTCAACTGTAACTTGGTCACAAAACTGAAATTCCATGTTGCTATATGTGCAACAATTTTAATCACCAGGCCATTTATCAAATGTATTATTTGCTAATATAGGCAGTATCTGTGTATCTCAAACATGAAAAAATTAGAGTGGATGATATTTTATTTACCAGTGTACCGTTCATCTTTATGAAAACCAAATTTTTCAGCTACTCTTATGTTTATGTTCGTGGTGATATTCTTTACTAGAGAACCTAATTAATTTTACTAGATGTTTCATTACAAGACGTAATTTCTTCCATATGCGATAGTTATTGCGAAAAACTGCAATAAAAACTTTTGCCTTTCAATCGAAAATCTGTTTTCAGTAATCATGTTTATAATTCAATTTCATTTAGTTTCAAACAATTTTAGAAGAAAAATCTTTAACTTCCACTTCTAATCTCCTTGGCCTGAATAAATTATTAAAAATCTGTATATTTTCGGCATTATCTTTGCCTTTTGCATTTCAACTACAATATCATGACCAAAAAGAGCTACATTAAAAGATGTAGTGCGTCTGAATTTCTAGAAGTTGTGTTGTACTTTTAAACTTAATGCTTAGAGCCAGTTGACCTATCCATGAATCATATTCTGTTTTAGTATTAGTCACTGTTGAGCTTAATATCGAGGTTTTAAATATTTAAAAAAACGATAGATCACATACATTTGAGACACAATGTGATAAGCATATGTAAAAACATAAGCGATAACTTAATTCTTGTCCTATTTGCTGAATCATTTAGGAAAAACTATAGCAGCTGTTTTACAAAAAAACATGCATTGCTATTTGATAGAGCAGACTATAAATTCCTATACTTTCCGTTTATTATATTCTTATTCTTATGAAGAGTGTACTTAATTATTTCATTTTTTAAAAAAATAATTTTAAAAACTACCTGCAAAATATTTACCAAATTAAGGAGAAAATATCGCATATAAAATCATTTAAATCTTATTAAAGTTATGTTGTTCTTTTATATTTGGCAAATTTATTATTATTGCCATAACTAGTTATAGCGGAGAGCAATAAAATCACTTAATCTGAAAATGTTGCCTGAGTTAGATGGTCGAAAACATGTATTCATAACTCGTTTCTTATCGCTATAAGTAATTATCAGAAATTAATTTGAAATATTTGATGAAAATTTAATTTCATACTCCACATTTTTCTACAATGTGATGCATTATCTAGTATTTTGCAGAATTAAAAATGTTTTTATTCCCATTATTAAGTGCTATCAGATTTCCTCTTTCACTGCTTCAGCTGCATTTGCACACAACAAAAGATCCATTTAGCTTCTTTTGAATCATTTTTCTGCTGTTTCCCCCAGAAATCGCTTCCGCATTGCAAACTTTTTTACTTCTCCCCCTCTTCTTTTACAAAATTAGGGGAAATTTCGCACAGCAGTTAGAAAGAAGTAAGTCTTGGAAAAACAGCGAAATCGTCAGAAAGCTAGCTACAACTATATATAGGATACCCACCCGCGCGTTACCTACCTAATGCTTTAAAAGCTTTTGAAAGTCATTTAAATGCCCTACCAAGAGATACATTATTTTTAGCCTCTTAAGTCAGGCATACAACAGTGTGAGAGAAAGCTAAACAATTTCACGTTTTAAAGCAAAAACTACGGGTTATGAAAGATATATTTATACATTTTGAAACTACACCGCTTCTTCCACAGATCACAAAGTTGCAACTGAAGCCTTTTACCACACAAAAGAAATTTCGTTAAAATAGGTTTCATGTGGTTAATGACATTACGATTGTAGAAAAGCGAATAAAAATCACTTCAAATAATGAGATTTTTATTTCATTTGAGATGAAGCAGGCAGTAAAAAGCAACGCTTCGAAATACAGATTATTGTACCAATACCAATACCAATTTGCATGAGAGTGCTGTTCAGTAGAATCTATGAAGAGACAATAAAAGAAGTGTTTTAAATTTATTTTTAGAGTTTTGGGGAATTTTTTTTTCGAACTAAAGCCGTAAACATTTAGCTCTTATCACGGCGACTTACCCAAAAATGTTAGCAACGAGAAATGCTGTTTTTGTTGGCTGATCCCACTTAGTGTAGAGCAACTAACCGAGTCCGTGAGCCAAGGACTCAAGCAGAGAGATATACACTGAAAAAGTCCAATATCTTCAAAATTAACAGTTTGAAAAAAGTTTTTTCTTACTTTTCATATGCTTTTTTTATAGTTAACATTGTGTTATTTGTTGGCTCAAATAATTCGTCATTTCCTCGTTATCTAAATTTGTCTAGATTTATATTATGACAAACAATGTATCCAAAAAATGGAACTTTTAAAAAACTAACAAAAAAATCATGTGCATTATAAATTATTTCAATGCTTGAAGTTACATTTTTTCTATAAAATAGCAAATTCTTTATATAAGACGGAAATAAAATTAATATCTGCAATTAAAACTGAAAAAACTAGCTAATGATAAAACTACGTACTACATTTTTTTATAGTTGGTCAAAGTATCAAGTTACTTGTCACCACCTTTTTCATTATTATTTTATTTTGAATTTACATATTTCTTAAAGTAGTTAGAAATGCCGATCATTTAATAGTTTTATTCTTTCAGGGCATCATCATTACACGGCGATTTTTGAACACCAATCAAAGTGCTCCAAATTGTAACTCGTGATATATTTTTCATCAAGTGTTCACTTTTCTCCTCTATCTCCGTTCAGATGAAAAGTTTGGGTTTGCACTTCATCAAATATGTACCTTGTTTACCTAATCCAGAAATAGATGCTGCCTGCTTTTATTTTAGCAGGGGCATTCAGCACAACAAATGAGCCAACTGGCGAGCATTTTGGACATATTCTTGAAACATTTTTATCACTTTAGCTATCAATACAAACAACAATAGGTCAGTGACACTGAACCAAGATCATGTTCAGGGCTGTATTTTTCTTTGCTTCTGTTTTTTCTCTCTTGTTTTGTAACATAAGATAGCACTACTTCTAAACACTTTAACCTATATTAATTGTGTAATTTTTAAAAGATGCACGGAATGCTTACTGAGCAGGAAGATAACATATTTTGTTTGTAATATATTCAGAAACAATGGAGTTACTTTTAAGGAAGTAAAGCTTATAACATCGTAATCATCTTTTGCGTTTTGGGATAGAGCTAATGTATTTATTTTTCAGTTTCAATATTATCCTACAGCATCACTTTTTGGTGCATTGAGATATTATTTAATTTTAATTTTTTAGCTTTCTTAAATAATTTTTAACTACATCTCATTTTTAATTACTTCTACTTCCATCGTAATAATACGATTACACACTACGATTTTCATTTCGAGTCACGAGTCGTTCCAGGAAAATTCCCTTCTCTGGGTACTTAAACTTTCTGCGCATTCCTATCTGCCCTTTTTGATTCAAGAATGTAAGCTGACAACAACAACGCGCCGCTCAGGCGTAACCTCTTGGATACTGGCCGTGGAGCTACGTAAAAACTGAATCCTTTACCCATGAAGAAATAACCTAATATCTTCAATGACTGAATAAAAGAAGATTAAGCCAAATATTGTCTCTTCCCTGACCAAAATTGACTACACCTCACCTTCATTAAAGCATGATCTTATATATATATATGTAATAATCTCACTTAATTTTATTTCAGATTCTAATATTGCATATTTTGAAGTCTTAATGTATTCCAAAATCACTTTTCTTAAACTCCAGTTTCGTTCTATTTCCCGCGATGGAGGTATATTAAATCTCTCGTCTTGGCATATTTATTACTAAAAGAATATTTTAATCGTTTCCACTTCAAGGAGTCGCTGATTTCACAAATTGCGAAACCTCCTTGACGTCATGCATTTTCCCTAAAACGCTTACGTAATTTATTAAAAATAGCCAATATTCCCTTCACTTTGATCACGTGTTATATTGTTATTCCCTTATCTGAGAGAATCGGGGATTTTCTGTGCACTTTTACAAAAAACTTCAACTAAGATGTTGGTATGTCCGCCACTCTCCAAAATATTTTTATTATAAAGTAAATTGGTTAACAACTCGGCTGTTTTATGACTGCAACAACGAAAACATTTTGATATATACATATATATACATACATATAGCATATTATGTTACATATATATTATTAGTTATATATATATACATATGCTATATATTATATATGGATATGTTACAGCACATATTGTTTGAGCATATATACATACATACAAGTTATTACAAAGAGTTGAGTTATATACAATATTGGCATATATATACATATATAGATATCATATAATATTATTATACAAGTTATATTATTATTACATATTAGAAAGTTGTTACATATGGTGCTAGTTTATGGTTATTACATATAGTTAATTACATATTATATTATAAAAGAAAGGTTATTACATAAAATATACATGCATTACAGTTAATAAGGATAAGTTGTATATTTATATATACATATATTATATATATTATACATATTATTATTAATATATGATATTATTATATTATACATATATAATACATATATTTATATATTATATTATGGTTATTATACATAATAGGTTAATGTTATTATATATTACAGTTATATTATTGTTATTTATGGATATACATATTACATATTAAAAAACTTTTCATTGCCAAGCAGTTTTATGCAATAAATGAAGATCATAGTCGTTAAAACGAATGTCTAAAACATTTTATTCTATCAGAAGATAAGCAAAACTTAAATAAGTTATAGAGTAAGAAAATAGTTATATTATATTAAGATTAAATGTTTAAAAATATTAGAGAATACAATCCATGGGCCAGAGTGGAGAATTACGCCGAAAAATCTGGCGTGACAAGTTCAATGCGGTATACATGATTACGAAAAGAGAAATTACGCAGACGCGGAGAGTTTTTAAAAGACCAAAAAAGGGGAAAAAATACTGAAGTTGAGGTTCTAGAAATATTGGTGACTTTGCGAGTCTAGTTAGAGAAGTGTTTTTAACATAGTGATTGAAGAGAAATAATTCTTTCGTAATTAAAAAATGAGCCTCTCGTTAAAAGGTGATTTATTTTAAATATAGAAAATTTTAAGTTTATTACATATATATAGTATATATATATATATATATATTTAAATTTTAAACGTATATATTAATTTTTTAAAATTAATTATATATTTTATATTTTAATATATTTAAATTTTTAAAAAATTTAAATATTAACATTTTATATATGTATTTAAATTAAAAACAACCATGTTCTGCAAGAATTTTTACTTTTGATTTGTGAAATAATCAAAACTAACCTGCATGAAAGCAAAATACTTTTATCTATATATTTATCTCAAGTGCACTTAAAAATAATAAAGTTATTTAGTTTACCAATGAAGGTTTCCAAATGCAGAGGGAAAACAAAAAAAAGTTTAAAAATCCATCAAACGGTATGTTACTAACCTCGGATTAAAAAAAAAAAAAGATTCCAACGATGAAAAGAAAGGTATCCTGATAAAAAAAAAAGGGGGAGAGAGAGAGGAGCAGGGTGAAATAAACGCATGATAACAAAGAGGGAAAAAAAGTGGCGCAATCCTTCCTGGTGCGCAGGTTGTGCCAATGCCCCAGTCCAAGGCCGCTTGCGAGAGACCGTTAACCCCTTGAACGGAGGCACGTGCCACATATGTGTGTTGGTTAAACTTCGTTTCTTCTTCTTTTCGTGTTTGATTTTTTATACACATCTAATTTTCGACCTTGGCACTCATAACAGTATGCTTTCATTGGCCTTGCCCTGGTCTAGTCAGCTGACCGCCGCGGGAGTCGATTGCGAAAGGGTAGATTGAAAGCGGAAGTGTTTTTCCATTTCTTTATCTGCGAAAGTGTTTTATTCTTCACTTCTTTCGATTTTCGCTTTCTCTCCCTTTTCGAGATGAGAAATAAGATTATGTCAGTGGAGTACGGCTTTCATTTATGAGTTTAAATATTTCCGGTTCGTTTATTGCGGAAACTGACAATGCCTTTTTAAAATATTGCCATCCTACTAGCTTCAAAGTAAAGCGATGTCCGAAAAACGCCGGTTCTATCCCGAATTGAAGCGAGTCTCGAATTTAAATTAAATGTCCTGGATTGTCCCGTTTTCCACTTATAAGTAATTAGCTAATAATAATAAAGATTTAGTTGTTATTTGAAAAATAAGTTAGCTTCTGAAGAATCTTAATTCCTTTCACTGCACTCAGAATATGGTCAGTTTAATATCATGAGTCCTGATGAACCTGCCTAGAAAAATAGTAAAAGCGAAGGAAAAATACTAAAAGGAATAGCAAAATAATGTTTGATGCTTCTTTATCTCTTCCAGATAATCTTGAAACTAAAAAAAAATAATTTAGTATTTGAGTATTTCTGAAATTCTATTATTTATTTATTTATCATTTTTTTTTACAAATTTTGTCAAACTCCACATTCTGTCCCAACTTTTTAAAAAGGAATGTTTAAAATTAATGCAACACAATTTTACTCTGAAGTGCACTCTTCTGTGAGAAAAAAAAGAATAAATAACATAGCAACTCTTCATCGGCTTGCGAATATGCTTTTCTCAAAGGACAACTGTGCAGAGAAGCGTGTCAAGGCAACAAGTATTCTTAAGTTCCTATTTAAAAAGTCATGTTCTATGTTTAGTTTAATATGTCGATAGTCTTTTTGAGTTTATTTTTTGTTCCTTCATAAACGGTATTAATTGAAACTTCCATGAACCCTACGATCTTAATTGCCGTTGCGAAATACTTAAGACAAAAATTAAATATTTTTATAGTCTTCCTTAAATTATGCATAAAATTCTAAGAAAATAATTTTCCATATTGATAATTCTGTGCTCTTTATTAACTAGCTACAAAATGTTACAAAAATTCAGATATTTTATCTTTGTGATTTTTTTATTGCTTTTACAATTTGCATTACAAATAAGTCAGTTTTCTTTTTCATACTTTCTTGCAGAAGAATGTTATCGTTTATCGAAAAAACGTATTATTTTATTGGAGTTTTCTTACTTTGAATGTCAAAGTGATCTAACATCTATTTATCAAATTTTACATTATTTTAGACGCATTTGGTGGTTTCTACTATAAACTTAATTAAAACGGAAGGCACTCAATGAATAAGCTTCATTTATTTTCACTTACTTTCATAAATTATTTAGTGGGTACTATTCAGGCATCATTATCCAGATAAAATTGAAGGAGTATTTTATTTGTCTTTGCTGAAATCAGAGGCTTCAGCATAGGCATGCTATTTCGTTAACATGTTCCTGCAATTAAAAAGATTTCTCTTTAAGATCTTCCAACAGATACCGCACAGCAGGACTCCTTTTTCATTGCACAAGTCTGCTGAACACTTTCAGTAACCAATGTCATTCAACTGACTGTATCAATTAAAATCTTAATTACCTAATTTATACCTACTAAAATATTAAGTTACTTACTTTTCGATATACTAGGCTTCGTCTTTTTCTGGCAGTCGTAGCTCGTTGAAGAGTTTCCACATGATAAAACAGACTTTTTCAGGGTGAAAGAGGTATTTCCTTTTCTCCATTCTACTCC